>VYXF01005255.1:439930-589793 GCA_013397295.1 Polioptila caerulea | reverse complement strand
TTAATGCTGAGAACAAAGGAGTAGTATCTCTATAGCAACACATTCAATTCTATGGATTTTGCTGCCTTGTCCTCCTCCTGCCCCACAAAGTACCACAAACCTTAATTTTGCCTGAGGTCACAATGCATGAAGTGGAAGGGAGAGGTATGTGTGAGTGTATGACGGAGACATAGAAAATCCCTCCCACTGACTCTTCTTTTTTTTAGGGTACAACCATGTTGCTGCCTGTAGGATCAATTACATAGCCTGACCATCTTGAGAAATGATGATTTTTTGTTTTTTTTTTTTAAATATATATATTTTAAACTTTTTTGGTATTTCAACGGCCTTCTGAGTCATGTTGCAAGCGATACTACTCTCGGCATGTCCATGCATGCAGATGCTATTGAACTGGCTACAATGTTGACCTCATTCTTAGTCCATTCTGTCATTGATCCAATGCTGTACTTTGCATTTTTCTTTTAAATGAAGGTTACGAAATGTCACGGAGCCTTAACAGCATAGCTGGCATAAGTGGAAAAGCGATAGGATTATCCTCAGTGTCTGCGCCCTACAGCTCTCCTAGCCCAGTGAGACGTTCTTGGTCTCCCATCCCATCTATTTTGTAGCATGGATCAGTAGCAGAGAATGGTCTAAAAAGCTTTACTTTCAATTAGCCTATGCGATGTTGCATATAGTCCAGGTGACTAAGTCTGAAGATGCAATGTCTCACAGTAGCACCCGCTGCAAACGGTGTTACTTCTGATGCTTAGGTGACAACACTCCTAAACAGCACTCAGATGACAATAGGCAGGCATTGGCGTAGTACTGGTGGGCCATACGTGCTGCATGGTATCAGTACCTAGGATGAAGGGTAGATGCACCAGATGGCTTCCTTCCTGGTGCATCCTGCTAGCATATGCTTATTGTGGCTAATGGTGGATCTACTGGCTCTGTATGGAATGGGTTAGGCGTTTAGTCGATGCTGAAACATGCCAACGATGGAAGATTTTGCTTTTCTCAGGATATTTTTGAGCCATAGGAACCCTGCAGGAGTTTGAGCAAACAAGCACAGTAGGATGAAACTTTGCATGGGCACCTATTTTAAGCTGAAAGCAATACTCAGACACACTGTAGAGAGGTCTCAGTCTGGCTGACTGCATGGGAAAAAAATTCCTGTTGAAGAAGAATATGGCTGCCTCTGCATGTAGCTATTTCACCTTTTCCTCCTTCCTTTAACACTAAGATGCCGAGCTTGATGTGAAAAGCGCAGGGAAGAAGCTCAAGTACTGATTGTATTCTTTACATGCAGATCTTTGCAAAGAAAGTCCAGTCATTGCTAAATATATGCCAACAGAGGCAGTCAGAGTGACCTGACAAGGCAAGATGGAGATGAACATTGATGGCTAATAAACATCTCTGTGGAACTGTGCAGGCATAGAAGACCTTCTCATTTGGACAAAGTTAACTCGCTCCATGCAGGTTTTATGGATGATTCTTCGTGGTTCTGGAGTTGTACTAGAGATGCAGGCTTTTTCTACGGCCAAAATGTAACAAAACTGTAGAAGATCTTTTTTTTTTTTTTAATCTATTTTTTTTTTCCATAGCATGACTTGCATGAAGACAAAAATGAAAATGAAAAAAAAAAAACAACAACAACAAAACAACACACACAAGAGAAACACTGCAAATGTATGATTAAGGAGAAAAAAGAGAAAAAAAAAAAAGCAAAGTTATATATTTTCTTTCAAAGCTCTTTACTTTTACATACATTGTTGTAGCCAAAATGTAAAACATTATAAAACTGTACATTTCTTTGCTATGGATCGCTTCTTTTTGTATACAAGATACAGAGTAATGGTTTTAAAAAGTGCAATCAGGCAGTCATCGGTCATATTGACCACGCCTTCACAGTTCATCACACTGACATGGAAATCAAGAACTTTTAATCCAGCTAGAAGTGTATAAAAATAAGAAAAACTTTTTCCTGTCTGTTTTTGTTGGCATGCTTGTGACACATGGGACCTTCCTTCGGACCTGACAGTAACAGCTGGGTAATTTTCCAGCTCTGGTTATGTTGTATTTTATTGATGTATAGATCCAGCGTAAAGACCCTTCATAAATTGTTCATATTAAGTAATCAGTATGAATTTTAAACAAAAGAGGTGTTATTTTAAAACTGGGACTTATAGTACAAAATCAGGAAAATACTCAAGTATAAATGGTCTCAAAGTTTAAGAAACAAGACAACAGCATTGTATGCAATTTAGTACTGAGTAAAATGCATGCACAATGTTATGCAAAACAATTCTAGCATGAAAATAAATTTTGTATCATGGTTTCAGTGCCTGCTGTATAGTGTAAAGGGGAATCCTTTTCTGAAGCAATCAGGGGTTTCCAGAGACTTGCTTCTAAAATCTTGAATAAATACAGTGTTCTCAACAGAAATGTAGGAGAAAAGCTTGGTATTGCTTTGGTTCTACAATGCTAATTTTGGTTAGTAGATAATAAATGAAGCCTGCAAACACTTGATACAACCGATGTCTAAAGAATTCACACCATTAGTAATTTTACAAGGGAAGATTAAAACCCCCTATAATGATCTAGGTATCTTCCTTTTCCCTCCCCAACAATAATAAATGTTTGTCTTTTTAGCTGATTAAATGAATTCAGTTTTTCTTACTTTTTTTGGGCCCCGTCCTTCACTTGTTCTTCACTGAGCCACACCAGTCTGCCTGATACGAAACTGAAAGAAATCCAGGTGTCCGAGTCATACTTGATTTGCCACACAAAACATGCACCAGTAAGAACTAAGAAACACAGTGGGATTAAGTTTCATATTAGATGCTACAAATGACAGCTATGGACTGTGTGCCAACAGCATTCTAGTTGCCTGAGCCTTTTTGGTAAAGTACTTCTATAAAGGAAGGATAATCCTTTATCCCCACGTGAGGAACCTCAAAAGAGCTGGCAATCTTCTAGGCAAGCTACAGCATCTGCAGCTGCTGATGGGAATGGAAATGGAAAGGAATAGTATCCCTACAGTCTGGAGGAAGTAGAGATTAAACCCCAAAAAAACGCAGAAGAAACAGTCATGGCTCTGGTAAGTGCTAAATTACACACACACAAAAAAAAAAAAAACCCAACTGCAGCTGGACCTTGTCGTCACAAAACTCTACTCCGAAAGAAAAACAAAGAAGACCTCAAGCTGTGTTTTAGGAATAGAGGCAAGGCTGATAATCTGAATTTGTACATAATTAGAGAACTCCTTTGTAGTCCTTGATACAGCATTATGTACTTGATTTCTTCTTTAGTTTCTCTCAAGAACTATTTTTCTCACACTGTTTCTATGCTGTCATTCTCAGAAGATAAATTTCTTACTTACAGAGGTAAGATCCAGATTCATCCAGGATTTGCTTAATGAACAACTTTTCCTCTTATAATGTATTAAGAATCCAGAAATAGATTTATCTGCCCCATTTTTTATTTAACACTGATTCAAGGGCCTAGTGCTGATTCTCCATTACCATAAGGAATACCTAAAATTCAGCCCTGTAAATCCCACACAGGTCTTCACCTTCCACTGCACTTTGCATATATCCTGAGCCTTAGAGAACAGGCTGGGTACAACTGCCTTTCTGTGCTACTTTTCTACATTGCCCACTCTCATTTTCATTTAGGTTCCCCTCTCTGCTCATTCTGATTTGAGGCAACCTTGTCTTCTGGGTGCCTTCTATAAACCCTTCAGAAACAGAACCATGCTTCCCATCCACTACCCTTCAAGAGATGCTCTAAAGCTTAAGATCTGCTTGACCCCAGAGTTCCCCTTGCACAGCAATGGCAGCTCTGACATCACAAGGGAGAGAGGGAAACAAGAAAAGTGGAAAATCTCAGGAGCTGTTGCATTGAATCCTAAGAGAAATTTACCACATCCTCCCAGTTGCCTTGCAGTTAAGGAGCTTTTGCTTGGGTATTATGATTAAAATATTTATTCCCTCAAGCCTGCCCCCTCTCCCTACAGGATGTACATGTCTTTATTAAAGCATTAAAACTATCCATGTGGGTAGATTCTGAGTTCAGGCTTCAGTAATGCCATCAGATACTTCTGAGTTAACACTATTGCAAGTAAAAGCAGAGGATGCTTTTGCAGTTCAGTTACACTCTGCCTGTTCCTGCTGGAAATGAACATCCATGTTTCCTCCTCTGGAAACTCAGCTTTCAGTGGTGAATTCCCAGCTCTAAGACCCAGTGCTGGCCCTTCATCTGAATCCATTGGCAATTATTACTTGCTAACATTTAAAGCACAGCTCAACACACATTCGACACATAGAGCTTTCCCTCTGCATGAAGGTACTCGTTTTTTCTGGACCAACCTGATGAGTCTCCATAATTACAATCTCAGACAGAAGAAATTTCTGAGAAGAGGTTTCTGCTTTCTCATTCCAACCAAAAAAAAAAAAAAAAGAAAGAAAAAAGAAAAAAAACCCCTTAGCTAAAACCTCTGTGATAACAGTCAAGCGCAGCAGTCATTAATCTGATAAAGTGATTTTTCTTGTAAATTGCCTCCTCTCTCCCTAAAGTTTCAGGGCCAAAAAGAAAATACATCACTGAAACAAATGTCTGCTAAAACAAATGAGCTGACTGAAATACAGAAGAGAGCAAGCAGGGCTAAGGCAAGAGCATTCAAAAAGGAACTGAGCACAGATCTGTATACAAAAAAGATACCCTGAAGATATTACCCTGCCAGTTTGCATATCCCTTTCATAATTTCAAAACAAGGCAGCCTACTTCTCTGATTTCCATATATATCCTGGAAGGAACTTTGCCTCTAACAAACTACCTTCACTTCATGAAAACCTGCTTAAATTATGCAGGTTATTTTTAAGTCACTCACTTACTTGAGTATGGACATAAAATACCTGTCTGTTCAGGACTCCAAAACCTCTGCATTCATCTAGGACTGTAAGTGCCCAGCTTTTCTCCTAGGGAAATACAAATGTTCATTTGCAATCGAGAACAATACATGAATGCAAATTGAACTGAATGTTAAAATAAAAGTCCAGAACTGCATCTCTTCCCTTCTTTAATCTGACAAAGCAAATGCTGTGACAAGATATCTTCCCTGTCTCAGCCTGGCAAAGCCAGGTTTTTGACTCTCAGCATTCACGTGGACATTTAAAAAACTTCATGGAAGTGCATAGGTCCAAACATCTCCAGGTGCCAAATATTAAAAGTGCGTGCTCCAAGGCTTCCCTCGTTTTTCCTGCTGCCCAAGCTAGAGATTCCCTAGGCAGCAAAAGGCAAAATGTTGCATTTGTGTTAGCTCAGCTGTCACTCTGAGGTACCTGCACTGCCTCTGGGCTCAAAGGGCTTAGCAGGGATGACACAGCCTGTGGAGAGGCTGCTGACTGTGAGTCATGGCAGCACTAGAGCAGACAAGGCTTAAGCCCAGGGAAAGCAGCTCAGCAGGGGCCACGCGTTGCTGGCGTGCCGTCAGTGCAAGTGGGGGACTGGAGAAAGGCGGCAATAGCTCGGGAGGTGGGCAGTGAGAAGGACACGGGATGGGTTTGGAAAATGGGTTATGCAAGCAGGAGCAATGGAAACAGCAAGCAGCAGTGAGTGGGAAAGAAGAGCAAGGAGAGAAGGAAAGAGTGGCACAGAGATTTGCCCAAAATAATCACCAGGAACCACTAGCCTACAAGGTAGAGCCTTGGCCTGGGACTCAGGAAATGGGAATTTTATTCTTGACTCCCCTGTGGACAGGCTGGGTTACCTTGCTTGGTGACCCAATTTAATTTTTTGTGCCTCAGTTTCTGTTTCTGTGACATTATCCTCTTTCTGAAGTGTTCTAATGTCAAAAGAGGAAAAGCCATATTTAAGAAGGAATCGTTATTATAATCTATCAACTCAGAATCAAGGCACTAGAGGACAGGAGCGCCTCTTCATTATTTAAAAGATGCCATATTTCCTTGTCTGCAGAAGAACACAATGCCCCTGTAGGAATTCCTTTTCTTTTGTGCTTTAAAGCAGAGGATTATTATGGAAAATGATTATGCACCCACACAGTTAAAATGACAGGGCATTTTCATTACTGATTGGCAACTCCTCTGCTGCCCTAATTTAGGTACCACATGTCTTCATGCATTCAAATCAGCAAAAACAAAACAAAAGCTAAACTCACTTGACATTTGCAGCCAAAAGCTAAAGTTATGTCAGAACATTCAAAATCTCCCAATTCTTGGCCTTGCTTCTAAATACAAAAAAAAAGGTGAAAATGCAGTCTGCTAGCAAAGTGGTCACATATACTAAAAGGAACTATGGTGACCAGGGAGTAATGGAACAATATTGAATGGAAATTCTGAAACTCCACTTACAGTCAACTTAAAGTCTCGATCCCAAGACCTGAAGACAAAACTTCCCCCCCAAGACTGCATAGTATCTGAATAATCAGGTGGTCTACCAAACCAAAGCAGCCTGGAAAAAGAAGTGGAAGCTGGAAATGAACTGAAAGAGGGACTAGCCAACATGGGAATTGGAGTTACACTCCACCCTCTACCAACCTGTGAAGGTACATCTGGGAATGAGATGTAGAAAAACCTGTCACAAAATAAAAATGCCAGAGAAAATTTCACAGAATAAATGTCAACCCCGAATTTTCTCATCCTTCAGCCAGCTTTTATTCAGGAATAACTACTTTGTTGCTCTTGTTTCCAATCAAGCTGAAGAATGTGTTCTCCCAATGCTCTAAATTTATGCTTCCTCACTCTCCCACAAGGAAACACGTGGTTCATCCAGGCCACGATTCAAATACAGAGACTATTTTCATTGCTGAATATTTTCAGTCACGTACTCTATTTCGATGTTTTACAGAGGCACTGATGAGTAAAAACTGCTGCTGCATTAAAAACAGGTGAATGCTGAGACAACTGCCTGACGAACCTGAAGGAAATGTACAAATAGCTCAAGAATGTGCCTGACTTCAGTCCTTTAATGTCTAAATGGGTTACAAAATAACAATGGCTTTACAGATGCAGTTCCTCCAAATTCATTTCAAAGGCACATATGATACAGACCTACATCTTCAGTTAACTTCACCTAGCAGAAGGCCATTTACAAAAAGCAAAGCATTTTAAATTCAAGGCTATTACTCTTTCTGACATAGAGAAAAACATGCATGATCAGCATTTACTTGGAAAAAAGAACAGCACAAAAGCTAAAGGAAAAGAACAAAGTATCTACTACCTCTTTTTTGCACATGAATCAAGGTATTGATATGTAAAAGTTAAAGTGGCCAATTATTTTTGTGTCAGCTGGAGTTGTCAGCAAATTCCATGTAAGCACCACTTTTCTACTGTGGACATTTTGAACCACAATCAAAACCACACAAGATGATTCTCTATCCCACACTGTATCCATTCCAAGCCTTTGGAATTTTCAGCTAGTAGTAAATGGCATAAGCAGGACTCAAAAACTGAAAAAAAAATTTGGAGTCCTTTCCAAGAAATCACTGAGCTAAAAGAAAAAGCCCAAGATTTACCACACACCACAAAAATATCAAAATTGCTCAGAGTGACCAAGATCTGTCATTGTCTTGATTTCTAACGCAAGGGAAAAGAAACTGGAAGTCCCAAGATTACTTAAGTCTTGTTTAAATCAGATTCAGAATTCATGGAATCAAATGGAAAAAATAGTAAGTATTTGATTAAATGCTGGACTAGGTCAGAGGCCTGATCAAAATATTTCTGAGTCTTCAAGGTGAAGACAGATGTTGCTGTTTTGGCTGAGGAGAATTGGAAATTTCAAGATGTGCTATGAATGAGAAAAAACCCAAACATTGCAGGTCAACAACTCACATTATTATAAATAAACAGTGGAAGAGGGAGAACAATAACATTCACGAAACAGAATAGTTTGTCTCTCATCTCACTCCCACCACACCAGCAGGCTGGAATGCTGTTATGCCGTGAGATTATTCAGTCCTCAGGAGCTCTATCTTGGCTCTGTCCTCCCCCTCCTTTCCCCCATGTTTTAGCTGACTCTATCAGGCTCTCTATTGCATTAATTTAAATATTTTTCCATGGTCACCCTTCTCTTGCACATTTAAACTGATCTGCATCAGTTGTCCATCCCCATCTCTTAGTCTCATGACTCAAACATGCCAGAAAAAGCACAACCAAATCACCTTCTCCCACCCTCCCCACAATTTCTCTGTGCTCAAAACATGTAGCTGAGCAAAAGCTCCTGCCTGCCACTCATTTAGAAGTGACCTTTCTGGTGCCTGCAGATGGCAAGACTAGTCAGACACCAAAAGGACTGCCAGCATGCAGACAGGGAGGTCAGTGTTGTGTAAGGAGTGGTCACCAGGCAAACCATCTTCCATCTTTCAAATGAACACACTTCAAAACAGGGCCTGGCACCCTGAGCACAAAGCATCAAGTAACTCAGAATGCCACACCAAGTCAAATAATGTGGCCCAAATAAATCCCCCAAGAGACAGAAACTTCTGACACAACACACGCATCATCCTACCAACATCCTTTGAAATGGAACGGGAGCGTCTTGTGCAGGTGCACGTGGGGCTTGCATGAGTAACAACTGCAGATCTCTTAGGACTTCAAATAACAGAAAGGCACACAACAGCTTTCTTCTCCTTCTCCCCCTCCACCCAAAGGCCTGAAAGTTCTCTGGACTGATGGTCAACAGTTCACAACTTGTTCTCCCTCACGAGTGTCAGCTCTCTGGCAGGTTTACTTATTTTCAGAAAATGGGAGGGGAGAGCAGCTGCACAGACACTTGCTTAACTTGTTCCGGTGTCTTTTTGGGAAAAAAATATATATCTATATAAAACAAACTTTGTTGGTTTATTTCCATCTGAACCTGAATGCAGAATGCTTATGTAACAGCCTTCTTGCTCTGTTTATCACAGAAGACTTGTTAAAGAACTCTATGAACCACAGCACTCTGGGTCTGCATTTTGCCTTGCAGAGGCTGACCTCCATGAGGATTATCAACAGGCAACAGTCATAAACTCTTAACATCAGATGGAAAGTTGTCTTCTTCCACTTGATTAGGAACTTTTCACTGTGTGTTCCCTTCCTCACAGAGAAAGCCATGGCTGATTTTTTACAGTGCTTTATTTTGCAAACAAAGCCACTGACATATAAAACAGGGCATTCACTTCTGAAAGAATGAGCAGCAACTTGGTTTTGACATTTAGCCATGCACCTTCTACAAGGAATTCTATTCACTCTCTGTACTACAGCAACACCTAGAAGCCCTGACTGATGACAAAGCATTCACTGTGTCAAGAAAAGTCATTACTTCCCAAAGTCTTCAACCTATATAGGCACAACAAAGGAGAGGAAAATGCACTTCTTGCCTTTCAAAGATGAAGATCAGATGCAGATATGAAACACCAGATCAGAACCAAACTGAAGCACTCCCTTCTTTCTTCACCTTATCACCCCAAATCAAGTTTTGTGTTCCAAAAGTGTGTTTGCGTTACAGGCGTGAAAAATTGAGAACAATTTCAAATATCAAATTCACATTTATTTATTACATAATTTGTGGGACTCCTCTGCAATGAACTACAGCAACAGCACACACAGTCAAAACATGTCCAGTCCAGTAAACCTCATGTAAGGCACATATTAGCTGTGATTAATCAAGGAACTGACTTATTTAGAGGAGAGGATTACTGAAGCAAGAGAACATGTTGATTTGGTACACAGATTTTGCAGAAATCACAAATAGGAACCTCAGACAGGACTGTCAAAGAAAGCATGAAAAATTGTTCAGTGCATATAATAGAGAAGCTTTGGTATCCAGAAAGTGGCATTGAGAAGAGTCAATAAATATCAGCTTATATAATAAAAAGTGCAAACAGTCACAGCCTGGAACAGAATATTGCCATGAAGAACCACAACTAACACATGGATTAAAAAAAAAAACATTTTACAAGAGAAATCTTAATTCTGCATATTTTGCAGAGGACCCATTTGATTATTCTTTTGGTGTCTATAACAGTTAAAATCAGCTTCATAGTCCGCTCAAGTTTCTCATCTGAACAGAAAAATAAAATATTCTTAAAAGGGAAGCCAGTAACTATAACTGCTGTAAAGCCAAGGGTGAAAAAACCCATGCAGCCCATATTATCACCTCAATTCCTCCTCTTTCATATGCAAACTGATACATCATTAGAAGGTCTTCCTGTCCTGTGTCCTAAGAGCCTTTCTCTGAGCATTTTGTAATTTTGTAAGGCTTCTTCCCTGGCAAGCCTGCTTTAAAAATTAAACCACTGTTTGGCAACAGTAGGTCTCATTAAAAGGTACATTTACTACATAGTAGAATTCTCTACATTTAGAGCTTGAAATACGTTGAATACCACAGCAAATGTAAGTATTGTGGGTGGTAAATATCCAGTTTCATGGCATCCACTGTATTTGTATGGAAAAAAACCCAGTTTTACAAATAGCTTCCAAAATTTTGCCCAACATAGGCAGCTAATAATATCCAAAGACATCTCATTTTACACTTTTTCCTTTCCCCTACCAAAAGAAGTGACAGGCCTACGTTCTCTGTCAAGCTCCCACCTGGAACAAGTACTGTGGGCATGCTGTGAACAGCAACTCAGTTGGGCTGCAAAACAGAAGTGAGAACTAACCTGAAATTATCAGGAGCATTCTGGTCTGCCTTCTAGGCTGGAGAACTTGTCAAATCTTTTTGGTTAGATTTTGATGTTTTCCTATTCCAAGGCAGATGGAAACACAGGAGCTACATTGGATCAAGCTCTCCTCAGCAGCTACAACTGACTTATGCCCTTTGATAAGAACTTTTTGATTGTTTCTAAGAGCTCTTTGAAGTTTTCCTTCCCTAAGCAGCATCTTCAGAAACTTCAGGTTTGGTTTGCAAGTTGATGATAATTCATGCAGGTCTGCATCTCTGTAAATCTATAATAAACTGACATCTGGCACAGAACATAATCCATGAAAAATACTGCTCCTTTCACAATTTAATCAAGACAAAGCTAGTTCAAAATGGCCTCATTTTCCCCTTTTGCTAGCCTTCTAAATTATATTGCTGTTTTGTTTTTTTTTCTTAGAACCCTAATCTTCTGCTTAAAATGTGTGTATGCACCTAGTCAAGCTCACTGGCATTTCTTTGTGACACAAACAATCTTCAGAGCTGCTGGGAGCTCACAACCACAGTAGAAGTTGGCAGGTGCAACATATCATGATGTAAAGATACAACAACAAAAACCACCTTCTCAGACCATTTCTTCAGACTGAATTTATACACCAACAAGCCATTAAGCAGTCAGTTTCTTCCTCAAAGACTTCTCAGAAGAACAAGAAATCTGTAAATCTGTCTTCAGTTGTATTGTGTCAAGGCAGAATGTGTGTAATTCTACCTGTGGGTAAGAAAGTCAATTTCTGTGGCAAGAACCCAGGAAACAATTAAGCTATTACAGCTTTTAATGCATAGCCATTCCTTTTGGATTTAGGAAAAATATCTGCAGTTTCCAACTACCGCGTTAATCACGGGCAGTTCTCGTGTAGCTACCCAATCCAAAGATGGCCATGCACACCCAGGATGTTATGGTTCCAGGTGTGCTGATTCCAGGTCTAGTGAGGAGTTTGACAGAGGGCCATGGAGTGTCCTGCCCCACATCCAATTAAGATCTGTTCTGCACAGCCAAGAGCTTTGACTGGCTTTGGGACACGAACGTTTGCTTCTGTGCCATCACCACACATCCCGTGTTCATTCCATCCCCAGGAGAAGCACTGGCCACCTGAAAGAGAGGACAGAAAACACAGAATAAATACCACAGAAACACAACATCTTTGGTTAGTTTTGAGGAGCAGATTTGTCAAGTCATTTTCTATTTAGGTTCTAAGAAATTCTGCTAAGGTGGGAAAAATGTTCTGGTTTTCTTGAAAATGTAAATAAGCCCAAGTGACTGATTCTCCATCCTGTTCCATATTGTTAGCAACAGAAGAGACATCAAAATAACAAAGACATTTGAAAATCACTTAGTAAATACCTAGTTCAGTATTTATGCAGAGTCCACAGAAATCTCTCTGCATTTTAAGAGCCCTCCCTGAAATGATGTAGCATCTCTGTCTTTCAAGTTTCCCCTAGTAAGCAGAAGCATGACAAATCAAGAGCAGTGACTTTATTCATTCACAGCGTGATCTGCAGGATTGGGGAGCACAGAGCCACAGCACAGCCAAATTGCATTTCATTCCTAGCTTCAAGTTCACATGTCACCTTTTTCCTTTAAGTACAAGTCTTCAACAGCCTGCCCTATTCTTAATCATCCTACCTCTTCTGCTTGCTTTGACATCATTTCACTGCTTTTATTATTCTTATTTTCCCTCTTTATTATTTATTTTTGTAAGATCTACTCTTTCAAATAATAACCCATGTATTATTATTACCCCATAGTACTCTTTTTTGAAGCACAATATGCAAATTTTGTTCTATAAATGGCTGCCATAAAAAAAAAATCCACCAAAACTACCTTATTCTGAACTACAAGTGCTATTTCTTCCCTATATTCTGTTCTTTGTTTGGCTGGGACTTTCTGTACTAAAAAAGAAAGCCATCCTGCCATATAATCATGTTTGTGATGCCACTGTTACTTTTGAAAAGCAGCAGGTATTAACAGCAGGAAGCAGCATTCTGGATTCCAAATAAAGAGAAGAAAAGTGCCAAAATTCACAAACTCTAATCTCAGTCACGATTTTACTTTTCAAAATTCAGAAACAAATTATTGCAAAGCTGGCAGGGCCATCTCCCCTGCAAATCCTGTAACATTTTGCTGTTCTCTGCTCGCTTTACATCATTAGTACATTGAAGTTCCCCTCTTCTGGTAATGAAATGTAAACATTACTGAGGCCAGGTGTAACTAAGCAATGACATTTCATTTTCCTGACAATCTTTAAGGCAATGGAACACAACAAAGCACCAGCAGACCATCACAGTAGCCAAGGCACCTGGTACAGAAGTTCTGTCACTCTCATCTCAGGAGGCACCAGGTATTCTCATGACTGTGCCTGGGCAATATTGACAACCCAACCTACACCCCAAATGCACTCACGTGTGCTGCCAAAAAGTGCCAAAATCTGAGTGGGCAACATATCCCATTTAAATACCAACAGAGCATCCTACAGGCTAATGGGGTTTTGCTTTTTGGTAAGGCTCCAGGTAAAAATGTTTATGTAAATATTAAAAAGCAGAGAAAAGACACCTCAAGCCCATACTGGGGACACATCTCAGACTAATCACTCAAGGAAGCTGCACCTAAGACAGGATATTTTTTGGCACAGTTAATACATAAATCCTGCAGAATGAGCCAAGGTTACAAATGGAATGAAAAGAGAATGCAACATGAACATTAATAAGATCACTGTGGAAAACTTTTTGTTACTAGACACCAGCAATTACTACAACAATTTACATGCTTCTATGAAGACTCACTACATCTGTTTAAAGGGTTTCCTATTTCTTTTTTCATCCTGTCCCATCAGGACAAGAGAGAGGAAACCAGAAATTTTCTGGTCACTTTGTATTAGAAATTGCCCAGTGGAACATTAATGGTATAATAAATAGTCAAAGAAACAGTGCATTAGATCATTAACCTCTCAAATTGATAAACATATCCACTGAAACATCTTTTGAAAAGACATCATAGAAAAACTTACAAGCTAGGAACCCCCAGAAAAGAACATCTTCCCGAAAACAAGGATTGTGGAGTCTTTTCCAGCCTTTACTTCTCCAAGCATGTCGAAAGGCCACCAAAATAGATTTTTCTACATGTGATCTCTAAGGTTACTGAAATGGGATAAGAGTGAAAACTGGTAAAAGAAAAATAGAAATTAAGTAGGATTTATGGATGATCTTACACAAAAATGCCTTGTACACCCATGGAGAGCTGGAAGAAATCTGAAGATATGAAAGGGCAGCTGACAGATAAGGAATGATGGGCCACAAAAACATTTCTCATCACCATCAAGTCAGAATCAGGAAAGCTAAAAAGCAGAGAATTTTTGCTGTGAAAATGAAAGGTGTAACTGTACCAGAACTGCCTGTAGGAGATTCAGTGAAAGGTTTGCACACAGAAATAGTCAAATGCTTGACTGGTGTCAGAGAAAGCAGAATTTGCAGAAAACACATCAAGTACATTTTTGGGCAGTAACATATTAACAGAACTTGGAGGAGGGTTGGGCAAAATGAGTGTGGTGAAAGTGGCCAGGAGGGAACAAGCAGCTCTGTGAATCACTGGTACAGAAGTCAAAGTCAGTGAAGATGGAAGGTAATGAAGCATCTATTTAAAAAATGACATAAAAGGAATAACTGCAGAGATAAAGGCAGACCCTGAGAAGAACTAATGGCTAGCCTCTGGACAAAGGGCACCATTTAATGGATTTTTCCTTTTCCCACGTTCCTCTCCCCTTTATTTTTTTTTTTTTCTGATTGCTTCTATTCCCAGTTTATTGCTGATAAAACCACAGAACCAGCAGCCCTACATGCCTTCACAAGAAAATTCAGTTTCTATGTGTGTGCCAGACCTTCCCAGGATGGAAGAGCATTAGAATGATGTGTGTTAGCACAGCTACAGATTGCTTCTGACAAAATTTAGAACAAGCACTGTAGCATGTTCTCAAACCAAGGGATTTGTGTTTGCTGAAGTGAGGGAAGGTTACTGGTTAATTGAAACCACATAAGATGTTGCATTTACTTTTCTCTATTAAAACATAAGTACTCAAAGTACAAATCAAACCCACAGAACTCACATGAAAACACAGCAGAATCCCAAGGGAAATCCAGTTGTGTTCACAGTCACATTAATCAAAGTTTAGAGTAATGCTATGCAGGATTTTTCCCAAAACATTAAATATACAAGACATAGGGACAATAGCATTCTTAACAAATCTGTTTTGGTCAAACAACAGAAGAAAGAGCTACTGCCCTCCTTTTGTCTGCAGTAATTATCTGGGCTTTTCTCAAGGTAACTGAAGTGACAACAGCAATCTAGAGGTTCATTAAACTGGAGAAAAGTATTTCTAGGTAAGATAAAGCTGCATCAGATTGGAGAGAATTCTGGAGAAAGAAGAGAATTGAGAGTTGCTCCTTATTGCTGAGTGGAATCTTCAGATGGAAGAATCGATGTTGGCAAATAAGGTGCTCTGGGTGAGATTCACTGCACTTAACTTCAGTCACTTAAAAAATCCAGCAACTTAGCTACAGATCATCATCCTCTGTATTCCTCAAAAGCCAATGGAGACATCTGCATCTCCCCAGTAGAGCGAGAGATTCATCTAATCCAAACACTGGTGTGAAAATCAAGTCTGTCTCACTTTGGGGATGATGAGGGCAGACCAAGTGGTCGTCCTAGCCTTGGCATATCAGTTTCATGCAGCTGAAGACAGGTAATATTAAATCACATCTTCACAACTGGTCTGAAGGCAAAGCAAGGAAAGCAAGGAAACAAGGAAGCTGCAAATATCACTGCAGCCTAGCTTCAGGCTACAAACAAGTCTGCTTCTAAACCAGCCTGTGCCCTGGAGGCTTATCACTGAAATCCTTAAAAGCTCTTCTTTTCTGTTTCTCCTCTCTCATTCTTTCCACCAGCAAACAAACAGAAGCTGGCCTTAAAGACAAGCCAAGTATCTTGAAGTCAAGTTATTCAAGAGACACCTTCACATTTTAGGGAAATGTTAAAATATTTTAGTGTAGCTAGCTCTATTATATTGGCTCTGTGATCTTAGCAATACTTCACAACAATACTTCAATTTTTTTATTTTTTTTATTCTTTTTTACCTTAAATTACTGCTACTTTACTCTTTTGTTATAGACAAAGTTACAGTAGGCAGGAGCTCAAATCAGAACAAGTCACAATTCTTTAAACAGCATCAGGGCTGATCCAAATTCAAGTGTCTCAGCCACCTTCCCTTAATTATTCATTCCCTCACAAGGAACAATGTACACAGAACACTACACAGAAGGAGATTTAGACTATACTTCTCCCAGCAAGTTGCAAAACACAAATTTGTATGTTTTCCTGGTTTTTTCAGGCCATCTGGTGGTTCAGGGTGTCACAAAAAATAAAAGGCTATAAGCCTCACTCAAAACTTTTGTATTTTTAATAGCTACAATTCTGCCATTAGTGCAAAAGATCTGCAATTTTATATTGTAAGAAAGAGGATTGGTATCAGTTGCTTTCTGCAGAAAAACATGGAACTGTATTAGTAGTTAAAAGGGAAATCAAGGCCTTGTGCAAAATCTCATTAAAGGCAAAGCTTGGTAAGTGAAATGTATGATGGTATCATCTCAATACACAGTTGGACCTCCAAAACTAGGAGAGAACTATGAGAATCTCATTCAGTTTTTATTATGGAGCCACATTTTCAAGGAGCAAGCTGTCATGTGCTCCAGGCAGCCCATCCAATTGCAGTTTAACCCTCAGAAATGTGTGTCTGGCTTTCAAGTGAGTAAGCTGCATAAAAATTAGACACATTGCAGTGCCAACAGGTAAGAAACACCATTCATTTTTCATATTAAGTACAAAGCCAGGGTGCTAAAGGCATGCTGATTTCAAAGTTAGCCTTCAGTCAACAACCTGCCCTCACTCCACCTTTACATCATTAGTAGCTCTCCCCAGGCAGTGGACCTAAACCACTCAGCCCCCTCCTCAGCAGTGGTTTTACACAAGTGAAAAGTAAGCTGACTTCAGTTTGTGCATCTGTGGTTCATCCTGGCACCTGGATAGAACAACTTTCAATGCCCTCAAACAATTCACCACAGCAAATGCACGAAGCCTGCACTATGTGGATGCCTCTGACTTGGTGCTCTAAACTAATATTTTCTGTGAACTATTCTTTTTTCCCAGCAGAAGCACTGTTTTGTTACAGGACCTTCTCCCTGGCTAGGTTTGTATCTTGTGTAATACAGCAGGGACCTCAAACTGGGTCGTGGCCTCAAGGCCAGCTGTCAGAATATCCAATTACAATCCATAACCACCGACTGAAGAGAGTCAGAAAATCAAATTGAGATTACAACGTGCCTAGGAGGAGCTCAGGCATGTGCAGAACTGCAAAATGCAGCAATAAGGCTACACATCTCCTTTGCAGTTAAATTTCACTTGGGAAAGTCTAATTTCTAGTTTGTGCTTCAAAATCAGTGTCTGTCCCACAAACAGCAAACAGAAGAGCAGTACAGAGCACATCTAACCTTTCTGTTCTCATTTCCACAGCATGTAAGCAGCCAAGAGTTACAAAATGGGAAGGGGAAGGAATCATGTTTATGATAAGATAATTTCCAAGGGCAATGTCGCACATCTGCCACAGCCTGAAAACTGTCTATGGAGAAGGAGCCCCACATCCAACAATGCAGAGAAGTGGGGAAAGACACAGGAAGATGTCCCTTAGAAATAAAAACTGTAGCAGATCCATGCAAACATGCTGTGCATTTTCCTGTGCACTGTTTTTAGCATCAGGAAAATAACTGAGCCCACCCCAGAGGAAGGGCTATCTTGCCAAATTACAATGACAATAGAAATTTCATTCTGTTCTCACAGAGCACTTCAAAGCAGGGTCTGAATGGCTCACTGCACAAATTAATATGTATCTATTTGAAAGAATCACTCCACATCACATCAAATAAACAGTTTAGGTCACCACTCAGGCTAGTTTATGACAGAATTTATTCTTTTCCTTCTCAGTTATGCACAGTCACTTTGAACCAATAAAAATAAGAGAAAAAAATTCACAAAACTATATCCTAGGATTTAAAAACAACAGACTTGCAACTACAGATTTCTTGGGCTGCTGCACCCATGTAGTTTTTGTGGTGGAACTGAAGCCCTGTAGGATGGAGGTTGTTGCTTTGCTGTGTGTAGGTAGCAAGGACAGAAACCTACTGCAAGGATTATCTGTTCACATTTCTGTTTCCATGGGGAAACCTGAATGGTATTAACTATGTCTAAATCACAGGTGCTGCACGAGGTTTTTGTTTTGGTTTTACTCAAACTTGTCAATTCCTTCCCAACAGGAAAGCATCTCCAACTCAACACAGAACAAAACCTGGGCTCACGACTTTGTGCAAGACTGAACGTAACCGGTCCACTGACAATACATGAGGATTATATCATACACGAAGCAGCTGCAGTGCAGAGAGGATTAAGCATTAAAGATGCTTTTTTCTACACCTGTAGAAGACAAGAAAATCTTTGAATTTTGGTCATTTAAGTACAGGACAAAAACACCTGACAGAAATTAATTAATGGAGAGATTTGTCCTGAGGCTCTGGCTGTGGCACTAATGTCTGTTCCATCAGGATATCAGACGTGGCAGAGAGTGACATTCATTCAGAATTTACATCCCTGCCTCTCACAGTGACAGGCATTCAATGTGTCACAGAGCTTTAACTTTGTATGACCAGAACTAGACAATCAGAGTCTCATCACAGAGCCAGAGGCTGCAGTCTCATGGCCCTCTGTACTGTGTGAAACAGAGCATGCAGAAAATACCTTATACCTAGTGCTTAGTAAGAGGTCATCCACACAAGGCAGAATGTCAGAGCTCATCCAGAAGAGAGCGAGTCATTCAAGTGTCCCGTGGGACCACACGGTGCCATTTGTGCCCATGAATTCTGGGGAGTAAAGCACTACCATTTCACATTTGCACACACTTCAAACTGACGTAAGTGATGACACAAAGAAAAGGAGGGGACAGCTGTGATTCATCTGACCTACAACATTACCTCCGAGACCTGGAACTGAAGGGCATCTTCAGCACAGGCCTAGGAAGAGTCACAGATGAACGCAGAAACACGAATCTGAGAACCCCCTCAAACTGCATTCCAGTCCTACATGTAGCTTTCACAGCACTAAGCAAATCAAAGAGCAGGAGAAAGGACAGTCAGCAGGATGAGCAGGTGCATGCAGGTGAAATGGTGCTTCCTCCTACTTTGCTGGCTGGAGTCAAAAAACAAGAGACCCCACTGGGTTCTCAGGAAGTCTCTCATCAAGAAAGAGCAGCTAGGTTGGAAAAGAATATTTTGGAAATGCTTTGGTGCTTAAAGTATTTCATAAGGCAACCCTTTTAGAAGGGTCTTCTGGTCTAACTGGTCTGTTTACAAGCATGAGCTTTAAGGCAATCACACAGACCAGGCTATAAATGACTGTCAGTCCTTGGCATCTTATAAAAAATACCTATGATATAACAAAAGCTGAAGAGATAGTCCATATGGTCACATTTACCTACTATTTCTTCTCTTCTGACTGCTATTCTCTTCCTCTGAAGGGCTGTTTGCACTGAACAAAAGTGAGCATTCTGGGATTTATCTCTGAAGGTGTCGTTTTCTGCAGAATACAATTCTCCAACTCAGAACCAAGAATTGAAATGTGCAAACCTTTCACATGGACATCTTATGTAAAATAGCTTTGTGTTTAAATGGGCTTCAGTTTGAACTTCTCCCCTTTCATTTTCCCTTAGCAATTTGCAAGGCTGCATTTTGGTCAAGTCTCAAGACCCATGATATGAATGTGCATTACTGTTGAGTGAAGTCTAAAAAAACTGCTTGTTGATATTAAACAAGTGAGGGCTTTTTTTCCCCCATGCTTAACAAGTTATCTGAGATCAATTCCAGCAGTTACAAGCTAAAGTGTTAGAAATGCAAAAGGAAAAATCAAGGAAACAGGTGGTGACTGAGTTGCTCAGTTTCCATCTTACTGATTGAACTGGTAGATTTTCTCACAGCTACACAAATATCACCACAGAACAAAAGTAGTTGCAGCTCAGCAGTGATGATATTAGGATGCCTTATTTTGCAAAGTTTCAAATTGTGATCTTGGTGTATCACAATGGCTCAGATGAGGGCACCCCTGCAAGCGTCACAGTGCAGCTGTAACAGCGACAGCACTGAAGTACTGTGTGCTGTGAGAGCTTTAAAACACAGAGCTTGATAAAAGCTATAGCACAGCTGTAGTCAGAGAGAGTTCAGGGTGAACTAACCCTCCTTTCTGGGCAGGATTTGTGGACTGCAAGTTTCCTCTGTGCTGCAACTGTTGTACTTGATTTAACCCACTTGTACCTGGTTCGAGTGTGCCCGCAGCACACTGTACTGTAGTGCAAGCGCACATCTAATAAAACTCCTGTGGGTCATGTGCCTTGTCTTGTCTGTCTGCCTCAGTCTGTGCCTATTGTTACAGGAACTTTTATACTCATCACTGGGGAGGTTCTGAATCGGGTAACTCTAGATCTACTCAAATAAAACAGGGGTTGGGTCATTTGAGCACCTAGAAAAGGAGTCAAAAGCAGTAACATCCTCACGTTCACACTGATGCCATTTGCAGCCACCATTGCCTCATACAATATAGTTCTGTGAACTCACAGGGCCCCTTTCAAAGACAAAAACAGCTGACAGAGCTGTGACAAAAGATGAAACCAAGCAATAAAAAAAATAAAAAGAAAAAATCCCATGATTCAGACTTCAAACACAAACCACAGAGAGGTTTACGTCAAGCGCGCGCACCAAAGGCAAGTCACGTTTTCTCAGAAGGGCTGATGAAACACAATGCTCTTACCCAAGGCTGGCTGTGCAGGGCTGGGCTGGTGTTAACTGAAAAAAAAGCAATTCAAAAAACCCCCCACAAATAAAGCCCAAACAAACTGCAAAGTATTAACACCCCAAACTGCACCCTCAGTCCCATCCACATGGCTAAGCCATTAGTCTGATTTCTGCGGAGCAGGACCCAAGTGGTCCAGCTCTTCCTATTTCTGAAGGGCTAGAAAAAGATCAGGAACTTCAGTCATGTCACCCTGTCAAGAAACTTATGCAAAGTAATGAGCCAAATAATGTGCACCAGATGGGATACACAAATTTCCTCCACAGGTAAGCAACAGCTAGGGAGACCACGACCACAGGAATAAAACCTCCATTTTTAACTGTACTTTTAAAGTAAGAACTCACTAAGAGTTTTGGAAAAAGTAAGCAAATGGTCAATACTGGCCAGGAAAGAAAGAGTGGGAGAACAGGCTT
Source organism: Polioptila caerulea (assembly GCA_013397295.1). Taxonomy (NCBI): domain Eukaryota; kingdom Metazoa; phylum Chordata; class Aves; order Passeriformes; family Certhiidae; genus Polioptila; species Polioptila caerulea. The sequence goes on along the minus strand of VYXF01005255.1, from coordinate 568,769 downwards.
TGCCAGCTATAATTAAAAACAAATATTAAACCATAAGAATTAAAAATGATCAGGAAGAGAACCAAAGCAGACAGCCTCAAAAGGAAAGTGCCCATAAGGCAGGATTGGATCTGCTTCTCCAATCACCATTTCAAAATCATACATGACTGTTGAGTGAGGTCTGGGAGAATTGCTTGTTGATATTAAGCAAAGGAAGAATTCTGCCTTCAGTATCTGTTAAAACCAAAGGCGAGTTTGCTTGGATAGAAACAGTTTGTGACATCATTTCTGGTACAAAACAGATTCTGGGCAAGATTTAAAGCATAGCTCGCAAACTTTTACCTTTTTTGATCTGTATGGATAAATTTTACTCTATTCTTCATTACTTTTATCCACTGAACTATTTCATTACAAACCCATAACTCTTGTTGGAAAAAACAAAGCTGCTAAATTTCAATACCAAGCTGGCAAAATACAAGCATTCAAGCAGTACACAGGGCTAAACAGGGCCCAGCCCTACAGAGTAGATTATGGGTGTGCAAACACATCTTTTACATATTCAGGCCAGGTAGTCAGAAAATAACCTTGCTGTAGCACAGCTTCTTCATATTTCCACCTTTACCCTCCCCTGTGGGTCAGATATCCATGCATTCACTCTTCACATCCTTCTTACCTAATCTTCCCTAGAAGTGCACAAGGCAAGGAGAGAAACACTGGCAGAATTTGGGATGCCACTGGGTGCCAAGTGACACCATTTTAGTTGTTCTGATTAGGAAAGGCAAACAACATCCCTGACACATAAGGTTCAAGGTACATTTTGGGGACACCTCACTCCTGTGTCTCCATCAGTAGAAGATGCACCTAAATTCTGAAGTGGGGGTGGCTCCTTAAGCAGAAGGAATGCATCAAGTCAGTCCTTGGAAGAAAGGCAAGTACAAAACAGTGTCCTGAGATGAAAAATTCCTGCAATCAATGCCTTGAGATGTTTTCTGAAAATTTCTGCTCTGCTACATTTTTTGGTGCTGGCAAATTAGCTCTATTGAAAACAGCATTCATGCATCAGGTGCAGGGATCCGAGGCTGGAAAGTAAAATCTGCCTTTGGCACAGCAGCAGGGAGAACAGCTGATGGGCAGAGGGATTCAGAGCCAGCTCCAGAAGGTCGGAGAGCAGAATGGACAATGCAAGCTGGGTCCCTGAGATGCCGCTCGGCACTTTCCCATCTGATCCTCTGCATAACCTCAGGGAGAAGAAGAAACTAGCTGGGCTGAACACAGGAATATCTGACACCATTTTGGAAGGACTTCATCTGCCAGAGACCTAGAATTACAAAGTATTCTTCAGAATAAAAAAGATAAACAAAACAAACACTTCCATCTCTGAAATAATATTTGACCAAATTAAGAATTCAGGAGCTTTGCTCTCCTCACTTTGAAGGAAACAGAAACACTGGAGATATGAGGTCTCCATGCGTTGGCCTAACTGCTCTTTCCTGTGTCCATGCAGAAAGTCAGTTTCATCCATTTTATATTTGGCACTACACTAATTACACAGCAGGAGCAGCTATAGAAGGCAACCTAGAAAGAAAGGGAGACAGAAAAGAATTTAAGGCCACATTTGGCCCTATGATAAATATTTATCATTACTCACAGAGAAAAAGCAATAGCATGAAAACCTTTCAAGTGATGGATAATAATGCTGAGAAAACAGTGTAAAAGACCAAAAACCAATCAAACCCAAACTTCTGGTAAAACAGCAAGCTTCAGTATGCAGCAAGAAAAGCAATAGATGACATGCCTGTGTGTCCACAGGACTCTGTGTATAACACCCAAACAAATGAACATTACACAAAGTAGTTCTCACTAACCTGCATATGAGAGAAGCTGAATTTATTCTTTACACTGCTGGAAAACAGAACAACCAAAATGAAGATGGCAAAGCCAGACGATGTTGAGATGTTTTCTTAAATCACTTTGAAATGTTTCTTTCTCAGGTTTTGTAATAACTTAAGGCCTGCTAAACAGCAATCATGAAAATATTCCTTGTGCAATACAGCTAAGAGATCTTTACTTTTCAGGTTCACTTACTAACAGAACTGTAGTTCTGTTCATGGGTGAACCAAAATCCAATTCTCATGATTCTGGAAAATTAACTCCATCTCAGTGAAACCCAATACATGGAGGCTTCTTAAATCTGTTCAGGAATAGATGAAGCAAGATTAAGAATTTTAAGCATCCAGTCAACCTATCAGAAGTGATTCATGTTCCAAATTAATCTAAAGATTTAAAAATGCTTGGATTCCCTAAACCAGAGTATTTTCATTTTTTTTCATAGTTTTTTTATTTTCTTGGGGCGGGGCGGGGGAAGGAGGGACTATCAGCATTTTAAAGCTCTCTGTAATAATTATTGACACAGAAAGGTTAAAAATAAAGACCATAATCTTTACTTTAAAATACTACAAAGGGTACAAGAACCATCCAGGTAAAAGTATCTCATGATGACCACAGCTACCCATGTATTATTTTTTTTTTCGGGCCAAAAAAGGAGAGATTAAAAAGGATTACAACACAAGTGGCAATACTACACTTAATATTTGTGTTTGCAAAATATTTCTATGTACACATACAGACATGCATTCTACACATAACTATGGATGTCTGGTTAACAGATTTCATGCTTTCAGACCCTGCATTTGTAGGACAGCACGATTTCTGTCTCTGCACACATCCCTCTGCAGATGCTCACTGGTGTTTTGGAGTACCTGAGTTTCTGTAAGTGGGATTCAATTTGCCCAAGCCCAAAACATCCATGGTGTCTGTACCTGTGCATGCACATAGCAATCCTTCACAGAGGAATCTAAATCATCTCACACCCAAGTGACAAACAGGCAGTTTCAGAGCGGGGTTCATCTCACCCAAAGCAAATATCCAAAGTCAAAAGGATCCTTCTACCACCACCCTTTTGCCCATCTCTTCCTCTCCACTGCCTACAGATACCTGACTAGCTCAGGCATAGTTTAAAGTTCATTTTAAAGCAGACAGACCTTGCCCCAGATGCCCAGCCCAACCTGCTTTACAAATTTGCTGTCAGGAGACATTGAGCTTTCTGAAAAATAAGATGCTTTCCAGGCAAAATCAGAAACCCACTGATATTTCAACTCTTCAGCTGATGTGTCCCCCAAATCTTCAAACAATTTTGAACATACTTATGTAACCTGATCACCCAAAATGTCATCTATGCCCAGAAAACTCTGAATGTTGTGCACCTAAAACCTTCTGTAGCAAGATGATGAGCTCTGCATTAGGAGCCCGTTCAGCAAGCATCAAGCTGTGTCTCTCTAGTTTCACTGCATTTTGGTATCTAGTTCATTCAAACTTAGACCAAAGGGACTTGCTAAGCTTTTTCAGCAACCTGATGGATTCTGACCAACTTTGGCATGAGAATGCCTATTATTAGGGAGGAAACACATTACATTGAAGTAATTTCTTAAGAAATGGGAATTATTCTTATGTTTAAGTAGTAGCTGTTGCTTTGAACACTTTAAATCACTGTGTTGATACATGGTTTGAATAATTTCGGTTGCTCTGATTTTCAACACCTTCTCTCTCCTTTCAGCGTGTCTTGCTGAAAGGTTGCTCATGGAACTGTTTACTTTCCAGCATGAAAGGTTATCTTTTTCAGACATTTCTTAGGAAATCTTTCTAATTAATTAGTCTACAGTTCCCACAGCACTTTATTTAATTTTTTTTTTTTTTTAATTAGGTGTTGTGGGTTTTTTGGCTTGGTTAGGGTTTCTTATTTGTTTTAGAAAGCTCCCAAAGCTCTCTCAGGCAGAAATATTGCTCTCTCTGCAAGAGATGCTTTTTGGATGCTTTTGCTACTGAGAAATTTTTTTGGCTCTCCAGGGGACAATTAAACAATGACAACATTGTATTCAGCCAAAAGCATAATTCTGTTTTTGAAGGTTTCATTTGACTAACATGATACTGACCACAACTTTCCATCTGCAAGGCAATGTAATTCAAGTTCAGCCTCATGTCAGTGTGCACTGGCTCGACCCAAGTCCTAGGAGATGCAAAAACTACTTAGCTGGCAATGTGATTGGGCAACCAGTTCTCCTTCAGGCTGACTACATGGATGGACTCAAAGCTGCTTCTCCAACTGGTAATCAGCAAAGGTTTAACAGGATTTAAGCAGCAAAGGCATGCCTTGATGGGAAAGGCAAAGGGGACCAACTGCTTATCCTTGAAATGAAAAAAGAAGCCATGAGGAAAAAAGTTTGAGTGCAAGTGAAAGCAAGACTCTGAGTCATGACTAATTCCTTCATTTCCAGCTGTTTCCATTACTGACTCTTTGCTCCTTTTAGCCATGTGACTCTAAACTTTCTCATTATAGAGGGAGAATTACCCTGCACAAAGCAGAACTGTAATCCTCCTTCCTGCGCTCTGAAGGCATCTGGTAAGACCTTCCCTCTGACAAATGGCAGAAACCATCACAAGAAGCAGCAGACAGCAGGGGACTAAACCTCTGAGTGCTGCATTACTGGCTAAAGGCTACTCACTGACTGCTATTTCTACATTTTCCCACCTCATTTTAACCACTTTAGCTATTTTAGGTTGTTATCTCTTTAGGCCAAGGGTCTGCTGCATGGTCTGACCTCACCTTGAGCCTAAGGATGTTGTGTAATGAAAATAAATAATAAAAAAACTCTCAAAATCTCTGTTGTATTTAATCATCCATGGGTTTAGATTCACGGTGCTCTGTAAACCTGGAACTTGAGAAAAGAAGTGAATAAAAACCCTGAAGTGAAGGTGTTATTTGGTTCACCTGTGTATTTAGCATACACTTGAAAAAATGAACAGTTAAATTTAACATGAGACATCGTGCACTCAATTATCCTTCCTCACATGGTGAGTGATATGAAATAAACCCATATTACTTTATTCAGTTATGAAAAGGATTTAAGGAAGGAATCATTAAGGCAAAGGTGACTTATATAGGCCTGTTTTTAAAGAGTGGCTTCCTGGGAAAATGCTCCTCAGTGGTTTTTTTTCCCCATCTTTCCCCCGTCAGTCCAGGAACATTTGACTACCCCAGGGAACATTTTAAAAGTTCACAATTTACAGCAGTAATTCATACAACATCCTTAAATTAATGGTCATTCAGGACAGAGGAAAGAAAATAACACAGAGTGAAAGCAGAACTCAGTTAAGTACAGAGGAGCCATGCTAAAAGCCATTTGAGGGCTCCTGAATGCAGGTGGGATCTGGTGAGACAAAAAGCTATTGCTAGGAGTCACCGTTGATTTCCACATTTGTGCTGTACAGACCCTGAGGATTAAGTAAGGCACTGAATTCCAGAGTCAGGGAACAGCAGCATCCTGTGAGCGTGACATTTCTGCCTCTGCAGAGGGCCACCACTCACAGGGCTGTAAAAGGCAACTTACTCCTTTTTTTGTGGAGCAAATATCATCTATGAACCGAGATTTATTTTTAATTCATTTGGGCATTTATTTCTTACCTTCCATTTTCTGTGTCCAGCACCTCTTTCCCCCTAAAAAGATGTCTTTTGTCCCCTATCCCCGCTGTCCTCACCCACACAACATTTCTGCAGACCTCTGCGTGAAGACAGCATTAGCTGCAAGGGTATCAGTGCACCAGAGAATCTGCTCAGTACCCGCTCACCAGCAGTGTCTCTTTCAATCTTTCCCTGCCAATAAAGGATTTTAGGGGATTGCAGGAGGTTTACTTTCTGTGCAGGAAGCTAAGAGCTGCACCGTGTAACTATAGCGACAACTACCGTGAAAGCTCTCGATTTTTATTGACGCGCCTCGCAACACCCCGCGAAAAAATTTATACAATTAGAGAAACAGAAAATTAAACATCCTAAAGGCCAAAGGAAAATATTGTGGTGATCTGCATATCCATGCATTGCTTAAATACTTCCTCGTGGTAATTTGCCTCTTTTACTGTATAGCGGTAACATGAAAATAGCATTTTAAAATTCGCAGTTTCAACAGTGATTTAAGCCTCCACAATGCCAAAACAGAAGACACACTTGCAATCAGCTCAGAAAACACTGTAGCACACTGCTGTATTTGACAAAGATTCATCGCTGGGAAACTGACACTACATAAATGGAGAAAAGAATAAGGCGCACACATTTTTTCGTCGAGAGTAACAAACATTTGCATAGGGATATACTGAATTATTCATCTCTTACAGACAAGACAAAAGACACGTCTTTCTAAAAGGTATTTCTCTATCCAAAGGATATGCATTTTAAAGGATTTTCCCGTGCTCACAGCAGCTGAGAACTGTGTGAAAATGATGCTGAGATGCTTTGTCCCAGTCTTAAGAGCTCTGTGACTTGATAGACAAGTTTGACATTCCAAATCCAACAGAATGGTTTCAAGCTCACAGCAAAATATGAATATGCTGCAGTCTGAAATTGCCTCAAATATCCTGGAAAGTTACCAAATCGCTTACGTCGAGCTTGAAAATGCCACCTCTAAATGTGCTTCCAAGGCCGTGATCCACAGTGCTGGAAAATTGATCCTTGCTAATGGCCACCATTTATAGCCTTAACCTTTACTACATCGCTTCAGTTCTCTCCAACAGCTTAAACAATATGAATCAAAAACACTTCCAAAGGTTTTAACAATTATCACCAGACTGAGAAACAGACCTGCAAAACCCTTGACTTTATTGGCAAAGCGGATTCGCACGGTCACAGGAATTACCAGTCTTGCAGTCAAGGAATGGGACCAAAACACTTTACCCCAGCTGCCAGTTCTCATTTCCTGCTCTGCTGCCATTTACTTCTCTAAAAAAGCACAATAATCACAACTACTTTTTTTTTATTTTAATCATCATTCAAAGCAAAAATGTTTAATAGCAAGGTTTAGGGACAATACGGAGCTGTTAATATAGCTCCACTGAATCTAATACTCTCGCAGTGCACAATGCAATCCAGGCAGCCTGGAAAGGATGAAAATGATGTGTTGCCATGGAAACAGGAAGGCACATGTTTAGGTTGCTCATCCCTGAAGAGCTGCCCCACCGGTATCTTTAAAGTCTGCTAATAAAATTTTAATCAATTATTAGAATAAAGTGAATTTCACCTCCTGTTGGACACCAGAATCTTGGTTTACATACTGTCAAGCTCTTTTAATGTTCCCTGCATCCAACTATGCTCTACAACATTAAGAATGAATTTATGCACAAACAGAATGTCAACATGCACTTCTCTCGTTCAGCTACTTAAAATTATTATTCTACATAGCAGTAGATACCAGCTTCCCAAATTAAAATATTGTGCATATAGGAAGGTCCTTTTCAATTTATTAATTGATATGCCATACCTCCTCCCCCTTCAAAGAAAAACCAACCATACCTACTCAATAAATCAGGTCTTTGATTATTACTGGCTTAAGACCATCGACCCATTGAGAATGAGACAATTAGCCCAGTGCCAGAGTTGTCATTCACCAGACACCCTAAACATCTGCTGTTTCCTAGAAATTATAGCTTCCATCTAACCACAACATACCTGCAGACAGATCTTTCAAAACACTGGGGCTTACAAAGTAAAAATGCATTTCCAGACAGCCAAACAGAAAACAGGCCAAGTTATTTGCTGGCAAAACTCCACTTATTTCACTATTATCATAGCAGAGCATCTGGCTCCAAACATGCAGCCACTAATTATCTGTACAGTTAACTATGTCAGTGCACTTATTTGTAATTATACCGGGAAATCAATAAGCAAGACTTGGTTAAGGCTACAACTAATCTATTAAATCATTCTTTATAAATAACTAAGTACAAGGTTAAGACTACCAGTATGGTAATAAACAGCTAACAAGCTCTGTGTTCTGGATCACAAAACAGCAAAGCAAAGCTGAAAAGACAAGAAATCCATACTGTGAACCAACAGGTGCGTTGGTTTTTTTTAATGTAGTTGTGGTTTGACTCGGCAGGCAGCGAAACACCACACAGCCATTCCCTCACTGCCCCCCAGTGGGATGGAAAAGCACCCTGGAAAAAGGTAAAACTCGTGGGCTGAGATAGAGACAGCTTGATAGGACAATAAAGGGGGAAATAATAATAATAATAATAATAATGATAGAAGAACAGAAAAAAACAACGCACAATGCAAGTGCTCACCACCCCCCAGCTGATGCCCAGCCAGTCCCCTAAGCAGCAGCAGCTCCCCTCCCAAGTTTTTGCTCAGAATGATGCCATCTTGTGTGGAATATCCTTGAGGCCAGTTTGGATTGGCTGTCCTGGCCATGTCCCCTCCCAGCTCCTTGTGCCCCCTCTCCCAGCCTACTCAAAACAATTAAATCATCAGTGTGTTATCAACATTTTCATCATCTGAAATCTGAAACACAGCACTTCACCAGCCACTAGAATTCACTATTCTAGCTGAAACCACTACAAGAGTCATACATTATAAATTATTATCTTAAAATTTTAATTAATTTCCATTCACATATACAATATTCTTCTGTTTCAGTATTCCTGGTAGAAGACTCCATTCAGACAAGTCATTCAGGGAGAAACCAACTCTCAGACCTACCAACCATAAATCTTTACTGCACTGAGATCTTGAATAAGGACATTGGAAGTGCCAATGTCAGAAGAGATATGAGTGACAGCAGGAACAATATGTCCTTTAAAGAGGCCAGACTTATCTGGTTTCAGCTTCAGAGATATCGAATAGGGGTGATTTTCCACACTCTGAACACACCAGCACTTTCAAGAATACGGCAGTCTCTCTATCCACTGTTATATTCAGGATTGAAGTTTTCTAAAAAAACCCTGACACTAATCTCCTCATCAACTGTACAAGATTTTGAAGGTGTTGGTTATTTTTAAACTAAACTTGAAATACACCGATTTCCTCCAACAACACTCCCATTTCCTTTTCCTGGCTTTGTAATTAACATGAAGACATAATAACTGCAGGCACAGCCCTCCCCCAAACCAGGATCCCACTGTGTAAGCATTACGCAGTAGCTATATTTCTTCTTCCCCTAAGGTATCCACTGTGATATTTTAAAATATTTATTTGCTTACAGCAAAACAGATGATATTTACTCACATTACAAAACTCCTGTCATACAACTCCAGCATTATTTAAGCACCTTCTCTTAGGAGACAACCAAGGACAGCAGGTCAGGACAGTCACACGCTGTCTGGACAGGCTCGCACAAAGTGCACGCACATTGTCCCTTCTCCCACCACACAAAAATAACCTGGACAAAATCACCATCCAGTCTCATCAGCAGTGCACTACACAAACAAATTTCTGAGTATTTTGCTAAATAAGTACGTTCATTTACCCCTTCAGCAATAAAAACCAGGATCTCAGCAGTACAGCAGTTCCCCTTGGCTCAGAAGGTCAATATGACAGTGCTTCATTCCTGTTACTTTTTAAAGGTTTAGCTGCTGCCTGGGCATCTCCACTGGCTACCAAACTATTTCCAAATGCCCTTCCACCCAGGCATCTGTCTCTCAAAAATTTTGGAGACAAACAGCTTACGGGTAAGTGAGAGTGACATAGTGACATTTGGAGCACAGTGCCCCCAGCCTCCCTTCCTCATGAAGGTTCCTTCTGGTTGTGACACTTTAGCTAATTCATATCACTTTTACTGCTTAAAAGCCAGTGTGGCCACACTACTCTCCTTTTTTCCGTGTCTCTATTTTAAACCCAACTTATTGTTCAGAACTTTCACATATCCCAGGCAAGAACAGCTTCAACACATGGAATAATTTACTCAGGACCTCCAGAGATCATCTGCTTAACCTTTCTGCTTGAGTGCCAACTACTACAGCTACTCCCATGCCTTGAAATTTCTGCACTATTATCTCACACTTTGCACCAGGCACAGTACCCAGAGAGACTGCTGGATGCAACTGGGTACTCTGAGGCAGCATAAGGTATGCCCATCACAACCAAATTTCCCATTTTTCCAAACTTGTGGGATCTTGCTTTTCCTCCACTTCTCTCCAGACAACAATCCCCATTCCTTGCTGTGAAATTCAATGACACTTTGCAAAAAATCCTATGCACTAGCCAGCTCCAAAAAAGTGTAACTTTCAAAAAGGGTTGGATTTTCAGCTTTTTTTCCCTTTACTTTAAGAAGTACACATAAAGCTACTTTCTGCAGATGGAGTAAAACGTGCCATGTGAATGAGACAGATTGGCTTTCTCATTGGACACTCAGGGGTTGCTATGATTCAGATATTATGCTTTAATATTTAAACTTCCACAAGCTGCAGATACGCTGATATAAGAACAAACGTCAGAAGGCTGACGTTTCTGAGATCCATCTCAGAACAATGTCAACAACACACTCTGAAATCAGGTCCTGTTTCTGTCTATTGGAATCTGACAGATTTCAGTCACTTGAGTAAGAAAAGATTGCCAAAGAGGACTCCAACACTATGGTGCAGCTTTCAAACACTCATGAGGAGACACTATACTGTCATTTCCTATGTCGTTACTGCAAGATGTAAGAAATTGCAAATTGCTTTATTTATAAACATTGGGACCCTTCATCCTCATTTTTATTTCCAAAGTTCTCTTTTTACACCGATTCACATTTATTTACTGCTTGAATTTTGCAATGGTACCACACTAGACTCCACAGAGGAAATTTACTCTGCAGTGTTATTTTTGCCTTCTCTTAAATTTGGCAGACCTGCCAAACTCGGAGATTTCACGAGCTCCCTATAGCTCAGGGCATCAGAACCACGAGGCCTCAATGTGTTTGGGTTTGGTTTTATTTGGTGGTGGTTATTTTTCCTTTCTTTCTTGATGATAGGACCCTTTGTGCTGATTCCAGCCTTAAATACTGCATCCTGAGCAGCGTGACATCTGGGGAAAACAAGATCTTCAGTGTCAGCCACTTACATGTGTTCTCACGTAGTCACCATCTGTTTGGTAGTCCCAGAAGTCAGCAGCTCGTATCACAAAAAGCACTGTCATATTAAACACCCTGCTGACACAGAGACCACGGAGGGAGGGACTGAGCCTCGCGGGCTGCTGAGCCATCAGGTTATGGCCTCAAAATGTACCAGCACAGAACCTCTAAATGATAGTCCTTCAAGGTCTTTTCCTCCTCTTCCTTCTCCCAGCTACAGGCTTCACATGATGATGTAACTGCTGCAGCTCACATTGTATAAGTTGGCTAAGTAATTGCAATTTTACAAACTTGCAAGTCTGCAAATGTCTCTTATTGCATGTGTTTGCAATATATGTTGAGAGGATATAAAAAACCACTGAAACAAAGGTTATATTTCTTGTTAAAATAAGCTGTTTGTCCTTCATTCAGTGAAGTGCCCAATGGTTAAGTGAGTTAAACAGGATGAGGGAACCATTTTGAGAGGCTGAGAGGATTGTCTCCTGGGCTCCTACAGAGGAACAATTCAAAACTCTACCATATGGTAGGATGCAGTTTGCTTTCCACAGTTTAATTGGTCTAAGCACATGTGAGTGAGGAAGCTCTGGCCTTGATGTCTCATCCATTTCCAAGGTCTTAAACAACACACTGAGCCCTTCATGACCATATTGCTTGAGCTCTGATACTGAGAGAAAAAATCATCATGTCCAGCCTATCACTACATGATCATAACGTGTAGTCCCAGTGAAGGACCAGCAAAGCACAGTAAGAAAACATTCTGTCATCTCCAACAGGAAAAGGAACAAACTCAAAAGGGATAGCCTGCTCACGCCTACATATACACACACATATCCAAAACATTTAAGTATAGGTTTAAACCAAAATATGGGCATATCAAACCGTTAGTCCTTGGTATAATATCTTATTTGCCTCAAAAGAAACCAGAAATTTTTCACATCTGTGTTATTTGTGAGATTTTAGGTTTAATCTCATCGTGCCAATTTGTTTCCCAGAAACAAGAGATCCTGACAACCTCCAGCTTCATGCTTGGGTTGATCTTGCCAGCAGAGATGATGATGATGTAGCATTTGCATTCTGTAATTCCCTTCAGCAGATAAGTAGATTTCTGTTTTTACAGAAATATACCAATTATTTTGATGCTACGTATACATATGCATTTCTTTCTACGGCTGGTTCTGAAACACTTAAATCTGCTCACAAACATAGAATGAAAATTTTTCTAGGCACACAGCTCCTTTTCTAGCAACTACTATTTGAAAGCTGAATTGTGAAGTCCCCTCCTTCCCTTCACCCTTTCCAGCCTCATAAAGAGAGCATGGAAGAGCACTCTGCTTGTGGAGGTATCACTGAATGTAATTGTTTCAGTAACCAGAAGCTTGCTTCCCAAAAGAAGTAGCCCAGCAACAGAAGTGTAGACATGGAGACAAAAGAGAATCCTGGAAAAGCCTCTGAGATTGTTCTGCCAAGTTACACACTTTGATCACTGAGCTCTCAGCGATCACTGAGCTCCCAAGATGACCATGATAGCAAACACTCCAAGCAGTCCCTGTCTACTGTGACCTAAAGGTCACATCAGAACAGTACTAACAGTACTGAAATACCAACAGCATTTCTCTTTTGGTAGTACCAAAAGGGCCTCTGATGGGAATTCCAGACACTGTCTTGCCCCATGTTCTCAACACCCTGTTATTCAGTACATTGAATAATGATGGCAAAGCTGATAATTCGTGATTGAGAATCCACTCCCTTGTTAATAGAGCAAGAAAGCCACTACACACTGACACAAGGGCTGGCTTGCCAAGGGGCTCAGGCCAGGTGGAGCCCACCAGAGGAACTGGGTCATGTTTCCCCAGAAGGCAGCCCTTTGACACAAGATCTGTCCCTGCCTCAAGCACTGGCCTGCCCTCCACACATTGCTGCGCTGCCCTAAGGAAAATCCAGCCTTGTTCTTGGAACTGCTTTCTGGGCTACCCAGAGAAACGCCATCAGAGACCGCCAAAGCCAAAGGAGACGAGGCCACCCACGGGCAGGCAGACAGCCACGGACACTGCAGGATTAGGGGCAGGACAGCAACACACTCAGACCTCCCTGGCTGCAGAGACACACAGGGCTGGCTGAGAGCAAGAAGCAGTTTAACAGTGCAGTGCCAGCCCAGAGCAGCAGCAGGAGATGAGCAGCCTTCCTTCACACCACAGGGGATCAGAGATAATTCAGAAATGGAGACAGATTCAATTAATATAGCAAATTAAAGGGAAACCAAGAGAAGAAATTGGGTCAATCTGGTATGCACATGGCATTCTCATTGATAAAACAAGTAGACAAGAAGATTTTTACAGAGGTCTCCAGAAATGAGCAGCACCCAGAAGCTCAGCAGATGGCCTTGAAAAAACGGCCTGTTCACTTCAGAGTCCCAGTGGGAGCTGAGCCCTTTCAAAATAACTGGAACAGTGTCTAGATATCAAGCAATCACCAGCAAAGGAGGTGAATTTGCTTTCACAGCATTTCCTCTGGTTCATTCCAAGTTTCCCCTGCTCATTTGTGTATTACCAATTAAAGTATCATTCTTATTTTCCAAACTGGTTTCCCAGTTAGCAGCAGGGGAGGAAAAGCATCAAAACAAAAGCTCTCAGCAATACAGCCTGAGAAACGCACCCGAATGTGCAGCTCCAGGGCTCTGACACAGCAGTGCTAAAGGAGCTGCTGCATGCCCTGAGTTCCAAGGACAGGGGGTACATGGGGCTGTGCATTTGTATTCCCTGCCACCACCTCGGCCTGGCCTTTTCTCCTCGCTCCCCCAAGCCCAGACATCACCTCATCATCGCAGAGATGACCTGTGAGCAAACTGCATTGCAGCCTGCACTGCCTGGGCACGGAGCCCAAGGTGAGCGAAACAACGCGGAGCAAAGCTACACCAACACCAGACATGTTCAGCTCTTGACATGCCTGGCTGTCGAGACACACACTCTGCTGCTCTAAGGAGTCAGCAGCAGATGTGTAATGCTGCTGCAACCTCCACAAACACCCCTCATCTCTGCTGTGCGTGTGTGTAGGGCCGGAGTGCAGGCTCATTTTTACTTCCCAAAACTATTAAGAAGGAAGAGAAAGAGAAAGAGGTGTATCAGTAGCAAAGTATTTTCCTGTCCCCACTGCAAATCCAGTATCTCCCACTGACTACAAATAAAGAAAAGAAAGTATCTGGAAGAAAGAAGATAAGTTTTTGCTAACAGTCTGATTTTCATTTGGAAGTGAAGGGAGCACTCGTTGAGAAAAAAGGCGGAGGAGATAAAAATCAGAGATGGTGAAAGCACATTCATAAAGGGCACGAGGAAAAGGGGGGAGGAAATCAATCACAAGAACAGACAAGATCAAACGACAGCATAGCAGTAACAGCAGCATTTCCTTGGGAAAAAAAGCTGCAGGATGAAGAGGCAGCACAGCACCATGCTGCGAGGAGTGCTGCTCTCCTCACCCACTGCATAGAGAGAGTTGTTCTTTCTCCATAGCAACAAGATACTTAAAAGCCAATCTGGAGACTGAAGACCAGCTCAAAAACAAAACACAACATGTATCAATTTATTATCTCTATTTTAAGCCTCAGCTGGGAAGTACACAGGATAGCATTTGTTTAGCCTGAGGAAGCATCTTCATGGAAAGCTCTCTCCTCCCGTTATACCTCCCTGCCTCAGAAGCAGCCCTCGGTGTGAAGCAAACGGTGGCACTTTACACGTCCCCTGCTCTTAGCTAATGCCAAAGACATCAGGCACAAACACGGCCCCAGGTGCTCGTGGCTGAAGCCTATCCAGTGCTGCCTTTTCCAGTGCTGCAGGCAGGCATCCAGACCTCCAACTCTTCTCACAGGACTCTGGGAGTGGGGGGGAAAGGAGGAGGAGTTGCAGCCTTTTGCTGCAAAAAACCAACAAAAACAACAACAGCAAAAAAACATCAATAAACATAATAATAAACAAACAAAACTCCCTAACTTGCTGCTTAGCAGTTACCAGCTCAAGTCACTGATTGCACGGGCTCAGGATACGCTCGTACCTTGTCCTTGGAGTCTGCCTATACCTGCTGGAAACAGCTCTGCTCAGGCACCTGGATGACTTCAATGAAGCCATTATGCTGACTACACTGGCAGGGCTCTGGTAACACTGCAGACCTCTCCTCCTCCTCAAAGGCACCAGTGGAGCCTGCACAGCACATTCTAGAATGCACCAGGCTTTGCTAAGAAGCCCATCAAGTTTAGGCGCACGGACCATGCCGAAAAAGCTGCAGAGCAGCTGGGGTTTCAGTCCTGGCTTTGCCTTTGCTGGGATGAGCCCCCCCATCTCCCTTCCTGCAAAGGAGCTCGCAGCAGCAGCAGGGTTACCCAGAAGGACCCCAGCTCTGTGTGCCCCACCACCAGAGCAGCACTCAGGGCTCAGCCAGGAGTGCTGCACCAGCAGCTGGGCACACAGGGGCAGGGCAAACAAGGCCACTCTGAGCAGCCACTGTCCCCCAGGGCACGGTGGCATTGCAGGGCACAGGGCAGTGCAGGGAGGAAAAGTGTTTGCACAGCGTCTAAACAGGGAGGCTTTTGCCCACTGGAAAAACAAGAACATGCTGAGGGGTTGGAAATGCAAGCTAAGAGTCTTAACTGGCCCTGAATACTGGAGAGCTGGTGGGAATTGGGCATGAGGTGGCAAACAGAGCAAATGGAGGAAGTTGTTGGTTGTGTACAAGCATGCCAAAAATATGGTCCAGTGCACTGATTCTGTTTCTTCCAAAGTTTCCTTCACTGATTGAAGCACCACAGAACATTCAGGAGGAAAGAAAAGCCTGGTTTAAGATTATCCAAAGACGTACTTCCAGTGTCTGCCATGAAAGCCATCATTTGAATTTCATATTAGTATTAAACATAGTTCTAGTTTAGATTCACCCATGAGTCATAAGTTTAAAAAAAAAAAGCACTCTACTCAGCAACTTTGCCTTGGCTCAGCACTATTATCTTCAGACTTCATCTGTACATCTGCTAAATCAAGAACTCCAGAAAAAAATCCAATCCACATACACTAAACATCCATCTGTCTAACCACTTCTCCTACAGCTAATGTATATTTTGGATCTGAAATACAGAAACTTCCAGTTGGCCAGTCCTTAACCACTATAATTATTATGGGTCTTGAATTTTCATTTCCTCATGCAACGTTTTATTCAAGAATAAAATTTTAATTTTCCAGCCACTGAGTCAATTTACCGTTACTTTTGAAAAAAAATTACTTTATTTTACTATAAAATATTTCTAAAAGAGCTGCATGGGAAGGATAAGAGTAATATTCATCTGCATAGATTATGAAGTAGAAGGAAAAGCATGAATCAGCTTGTCCTCATAAAAACACATTTGCTAACCAAAGTCTGTTTCCTACACAATTAGTTACAAGTGCAGAAATATTTCTTTTAATAGGTTGTTTCAAAGGTTGCCAGGAGCACATCTCTGTGGAATGCATACAAAGTTGTTCTGTTTTTTCCTGCCTAGGTTACCTCACTGAACTCAAAATGGAGATATCCAAAGAGCTTTTTAGGAGCTCAGGGAGCAACGCAGCTGAAATATATTAAATATATGGTATTTTTTTCCTTTTTTTCTCCCACAACCGGAGTGAAAAACAACAATATTTATGAGTCTTTAGCTCAGAGCTTACAGCAGCTCCAGAAAAGCACTGCCTCCCATGCAGCCAAGTTTTTCCCCAGCTATGGCTTCAGCCTCAGCCAGCCCCACATCTCTCCCACCAGTCAGCCAGGCTGGGGGTGGCACTGTGACCACACATGGCATTTTGCAGTTTGCCCTCTCAAAGCTGATGCCACTCCTGCATGAATTTCCAGTGCAGAACAAAAAAATCACAAGGCACAGGCTGTAAATCACAAGGGCTTAGTTGTTCCATCTTAGGAAATTAATTATCCTGATGATGTTATCTTAATTAAATGGTAGCTAATCTAAGCCTGAAATGTGAATATATTTTAAAAACTCTTGATGATAGCAAATCTGAAGAGACAGAGGAAGGAAAGGAAAAATACCAGAGAAAGTAGGGTTGCTTGAATTGGGCAAGCAACCATATTTCTAAATACAGGCAATTACAGGTCAGGTGTTTCCTCCTTTAGGGCTAGGAATCCTAGGTGAGACACATTTCTAGGGGGAAAATGTGAGTGTCCCCAAGCAAAAGTTGAAAGCAGGTAGACAAAACATCAATGATAAAATTGACAGTCTGGGGAAAAAAGCCCAATATTTAAAGTCAGAGGTTAGCAGAGAATCTTTGAAGAGTCCTGCTGTGTGAATAGTTCTTTACACTCTTCTAGCTCACTGAAAACAGTGGTGGTCTGGTAAAAAATCTACAGCCATCCAGCAAGGTGCCATGCATAGAAGCCAGCAGCTGCTTGAGAGAGATTATGGGCAATGATAACCTTAACAAAGGAAGAAAAAAAAATGGCTAGATATTTAAGAAATTGTTCCTTTTTCTTCAAGGAAAAGGGAAATTGAACATGGCCAGCAGAGAAAAAGGGAAAACCAGGAATTATAGCTGTAACTGAACAGGGAGGAGATTACTAAAGGCTGATACCAACATCTGAACAGTGAGAGACACTAGATGTCCCAATCCTTCAATCCATACTCCTCCATCACCATTCCCATTTGTTTCCTACCCAAATCCCCTCAAATTGAGAGAACTTTTGTCCTTTATATCTGAAGAATTTATCTAAAGCAATTACCCTCAAACATTACCATAAGGAAAGGTAAAACACAAGCATCTGTCCCTTTTGCAGGCTGATTTCTACCTGAAAACATATCTTTTGCAACCAACAGGCTCAACTTTCTCTTGACTCTTACAGGCAGACAGGCTGTTCACAGTCTCCTTTCCTTCCAGCAGAGCTGGAAGACCCCACACCCTCACACACCCATCAGCAATCTGCACTGAGTTTTACAAGGTCACATCCTGCATGGCTCTAAATTGAATTCCAGCCTTCCAATCAGAGAAGCAAATGCACCTATAACCTTTGCAAGCAATTAAATGTACTGCCCTTGCTAACTCTGGTGATTTCTCCAATACTTGAATCTCAAGAATTTAGTAATTACTTCTGCTGGCCTTTGTTCTGCCATGAGGTTGAGACAGTGAGTTTCACTTTGAATGTGTGTCAAAATCAGTTATCAAAAAAAGAAACCCTTTTTAAAGAGAGATTCAATAAAAACAGTTGTGCTCCTGCTTTTCCCTTGTGGCAGTACAGAAAAACCTTTACAAAACTAAGATCTGGCTCTATGACCTCCACACTTGTTGATCCTTTTGTCAGTCTTGTTTGCAAGCTTCCTCATTCCCATTTTAGACAGGTCTGAGTTTGCCTTGGGATGTTAAGGAATTTAAGGTAAGTATTTCCTTACATGGATGATACTCAAGTAGAAAATTTGATCCTTGAATCTAGACAAAAAATAATTCTACAATACTCTGGAACACCAGAGTACTGACACACATCACCATAATGAAGCCCACAGATGGGACAAGATAAAAAGGGACATATTTTTGCCTTGGTACAAACTGTTTTAAATCTGAGCTAGGAAAAGTTAGACTTTACACTGAAGCACCCAAGGTGCACTTAACTTTTATACAAGTACTGAAACTAAAGTTGGCAACTAAGAGATTGCAAAAACAAGTATCATTCTAAAATGAAAATCAGAAAAGGGGATTCAAAATCATGTTATCTCTTACATTAGTCCATGAAGCTAACTGGAACAGTAAAGAAGAAAAGCTGTTTTCCCCCAGGTGTACCATACCAGTAAGCAAATCACACTGGGAGTGCAAAACATGCAATTTCTAAAACAGAAGAACAAATCTCTTTATCTTCACTAGTCTCTTTGGAAACAAATATACCATAACTAAACACAGGAGAGGGAATTAAGAATACAGGATGCTACAAATGCTTAATAAATAAGTCCATCTCTATGAGGAAGTGTGATGGAGAGATATCATTGTGTTGACCCACGTGTGTGTGCATGAAAGGCAGTACACAAACAAATGCCTGACTTGAGCTCAGGATTAGATGAAGCCAGAGTTAAATGAGCATTTAAAAGTGTAATAAGTTACTCCTGGTGTGAGTCAAAAAAGGATTACAGCTTTAGGACAGGTCTCTCCTGCCCTCTGAAATCAGGTATCCTGATTTCCTATTACTAACTCCTACAACTAAAACCTGAGGTATTCACAGACCTGTTAGTCACTTCTGAGAAAAATGACCTGATGAAAGAATAAAGAAAGCCAAATGCAGCTTGTAAATAGAGAGGTCCTTGCAGGGTTACTGTTACTACATTTTGTTTTCTTGTTATTCTCATCCAGTCAAAGACATTATCTCCAATTAATAAGACCTATTTGGTTTTGGGGACACGGCAACATGCAGTCATCTAATTACTTGAGATCTGTAAAAATCTTGGAGGTTCCTCCAGAAGCTTGCACTGGGTTCTTGGACCAATAATTTGCTGGATGAACACAACTGAAGCTGTACAAGAAAATGCAGAAGAGAGAAAAGGCAAGTCCCAATCAGATGATGATGATCAATATGCAGTGGCTACTAACCTCCCAAGAGGGAGATGTGTGGAAGAGTAGGACACTCTGCTAAGTCTCAGACACAGCTAAAATATTTAGGTTCACATCAAGAAAATCAGTGGCAAGACAGAGTTCAATTACAGAGCAGACACTCATTGTTAATGCCCTGCAAGCATTAACTTGGGATATTTCATTATTACTATTGTGTGCTGACTCTCAGACATTGAGTTCTTGTCAATTCAAGGACATGTTACTTATTTCAGCTGACTTGGAGGCAATTCTCATCTCCCCCTCCTTTTTCCTCCACACTCTTGCAAGACAGAGTGAAAGGCAATACAGAGTTAAATCCATTTTTGTTGACAGGGTTCTTCATGAAAATTGCATGGAGCCCATAACATAGGCATTTGAAAGTGTGCTGCAGCTCCAGCTTAAAAACTAAAGGCATGGGAGAGGACAAAGCTGTAACTGTTACACATTATAACACAATGATGAATATCTAAAGTCCAAAAGGAGCATAGAGTGAGCACTGCCACACCAGGGACACACCATTGTTTGGCCAACTTAGAGTTCACAAATAAACTTCTTACAGATTTCAAGCCTGTCTGTAGAGATGCAGAGAAGCCCACAAGTGGTCACCACAAGGAGACAGTTTAATAGTGTAATCTCATTTTTCATGGTGTGTATTGTTCCTGCCACCCTACAGTTTTAACAACTAAAAATCTAAGGTCATTTTAGGTAACAGTTTGGGTTCCTCCTTGTTCTTCCTCTTTTAGGTCCTCTCATTGCTCTGCCTAAATTCCCTTGATGAAGCAAGCTCTGCCTTGAGCTTTGGGAACACAAGATCGGAGCTGCCACCATTCTGGACTCACCCCTGGGCACCACTGTGAGCAATCCAGCCCTCCTGGAGCAGGCAGCATGTGGCCTCTTGTGTTCCTACCTGCCTAAGAAGAGCAAGATCCCTGTGTCTGCAGAGTTCTCCTGGAGAAAAATCCACTAACAGCAGCACTAAACTATCAAAACACGCTGCTTTGCCCAGGAACTTCAACAAAGGAAAAGAAAAGGGAGCAGAAACAGGAGTCTTTTCAAAAACATATCAATTACTGCATGGAGCAGGAAATTTTGTAGATTTTTTTCTTTAGTTTTTAAATAAAGGTTAACAACTTATTTTGCAGTGTAAGAAGACAGATCATAGCAGAAATGCCAATTGACAAAAAAACAACAAACAAAACATGATAAATCTGACTTACTTCCCACAACAAAAAGCAAACTGTCATTAAGTTACCCCTCTATGCACAGGAATTGAAGTCAAGCCCAGTCTCTCTCCTTTTTTCACACAGGATTAGGTGGTAAGTTATCCAGAAACAATCCAGAAGAGCTCCAAAACTATTCCTTATATGGCAGATATTTTTGAAGGCTCCATTCTGTCACCGATTTTGGCAGCTGTGAGGATAATCTGTCCCATTTTTCCATATCATTTTTCCTTACAGTACTGTGACTCTGAGGGGGTCCAGCTCTCCTAACATCATAACAAACCTTGGAAGTTAAGGCATTATGCCAAGGCCTCCATCTTTACCATTTCTACAGATTTCCCAGTATGATGATATTAAGAAAAGACGCCTCATAAGCAGTCCAAAATTACAGACAGCTTCCAACTGAATAAATATTAAAAAAAGAACTGACATCAGAAGTTACTCAACAGGAGGGAGCTGTACGTAGTGACACGCTGCAGTTGCAGAGAAGCGGAGGAAGGAACTGAACTTCTGCTATCCTTGGTGCTGACTCACCACATTCTGGCTGCAGGATATGACATCCCTAAAGATGCTCAAGTTTCTAGAGATGTCCCTAATGCAGTCAAGTGTCTCACTGCACAAATACATCGCTAGAACTGAGACAAAAATCGGAGTTCTCAAGTCCTTAAGATTGTGGCTGATGTCCTGCAGGGTGTCAAGACTGCTGTTTGGAGGAGTGGGATAAACAACAGGCATTAAACAGGACTTTTTGTTGTCAAGGGCCAATTCTGGTTGCATCAAGACTGAGCTACAGAATATGATGAATTTGTCCAACTTCCTCATCTTCTGCCTTCCCTGGACTGAAAGCCATGTTGTCTAGCTAATATCCTTCTCCTTGACCCCAAACCAGCAATCAAACACTTTTCAGCAAACAAACAGCCAGAGGCCTGGGTAACAGAGGCAGCAGCTGGGAACAGGAGGGACATGTGCTCCTTGCTGCTATGTTCCAGCTCTGCTCCAAGCCAGAAGCATCAAGGAGTGACAGGGACCTTGTGTTGCAAGGAAAAGCTCAGCTCAGGTTATACAGAGACAATAGAGTCAGGAATAGCAGAGTATTCATTTATAATGAAGTCAAATGAATGCTAAGGAAAAACAAAAACCAAAACAAGCCCATGTCCTAGATCTCATGAATTTGAGCTTACTTTATGTGTGTGTACACATCTGTGTTTGTAAGTTATGTGCACACACCGAGATATATTCACAAACAGGCTAAGTACGTTCCCCAAAAGAAGATTTGACATTTCCAGCCTTAATCCTGTCACCCAGAACAGACCAATTTGCACGATCTTCAAGGCCAGTGGCTGGGTTCATCTGCTGAAATTAACTTTACACAATACGTTTATTTGCTGGGAGGACTATATTGTTTTGACTCAAACTTACCCTGATTAGCCCTATGCCATTGAGAAGCATTGCTGTGTTTGTTCAAATTGGTATGCATCCTAAATCATGGAGAGAAGGTCACTTTACAGACCCTGGAGCGGGAGGAAGCTCTGGACAAAAATAGGATGGCACTGCCACAGTATTTATCAGCCAGGTTCAGATCAGTTTCATCCTTAATGTCTCTGCTATATTTTGCTAAGTACATGACTACCAAGGTAAAGCTTATTTAATCCACCTGGAAAAAAAATTATAAATACTACTAATCATCAGATGACTTTAGAAACAAAGCAATATACAAATCTCACCCTTTCCACTACAGAGTTTATTCTCATGCATAATAAACTATCCACAGGTATCATACATACAGATATAATTATATTTCACTAGAGACCAACCTCTACAGTCAGCCTCCACAGAGTGATTGACAGGGAAGCATCGGCTATTATTCCCATTTGGGACAGCAGCAAAGTAAAATAAAGTAGAGTTTGACATTACAGACATGTATCAGTATTGTAAAAGTAGAGAAAAAATAAACTTTGTAAGAGATCAATAATTAGTTTGCTGGTATTGAATGGGACCAAGCCAGATAGTAGGAAAAATGCTTTCTACCCAGGCTCCTGCTCATCACATCCATATGTTTACAGGAGGGTAAGAGTTACCTCATTCACCTTCTTTCCTCACAAGACCTTTTTTTTTATATTACATAGTCAGAGATAATTCTCACAGAAAACACATGAAGTAGTATTGTGAGTGTCAGAGCCCACAGGCAAGAACAGATTTGTCAAAATATCACAGCAGCCTTTTCTGCCACAAAGCTCATTTGGGGATTCACCCACCCCATCTGCTACACAATTACAGGATGAGGGGTCAGCAGTGAGCCAAAACTGAGGGGGAGAGACTGGATGACAAAGTCCTCACTCTGTAGTCTTTACCAGCTCTGCCTTCTACTTGCAGACACAAAACCTGAAGGTGGGGGCTAAGAAAGAAAGGGAAGAACATGAGGATTTCCCTACACTCTCTTTTTTTATCTCACTTTAAGGAGCATACTTGAGAAAGAAATGAATCCTAATAGCTGTATCCAACCCCAGTGCCCTTATGGACCCAGGGCCCATCCAGACCCTGCTGCCCTTTGGCTGGAAGGGCCAGCAAGGCCACTGATAATTTGCTGAGCTGCCTTCCAGGAGAAGCACCATTCCCTGGAACAGTAACCCTTGCTGCAGACAGTGGTGGCATTTTGTGCTTCCTGAAATTATTCTTCTTCATTCAGCTAAAAGCCTTAAGATCCTTGAAGAGAGGAGTGTTTGCAGAGCATACTGTTTGCAAGCTGTCCAGGAAATGAGTCCTTCCTATAAAAAAAAACCAGTGTTCAAACTACAAGCCAAGATGTTCAGGATCTCTCCCCAAGTTGCCTGATTTCTTACACATTTTACCTATCTTTGCCTCCCACTGAGCTGCATACCCAGAACTCTCATTCTACAAAAGTAGACCCAATGGTGTTTGAATGCTTTATGTACCTATGGAATGTTTCAGGAACAAGCATCTGTCTCATTCTTCACCCCCTGATTAAAAAAGAGGGTTTCTAATTCCATACCACTCCTCTGAAAATCATAACACAGAACATGGTGTGTATTGCAGTCAGAGGAAATCTTTTGATGTTCAAGTAATGAGCACCAAATCTAAGGTATTGCAGCCTAAGTGAATTTTTCTGCAGTTGGTAAAACCATAGTATGAAAAATACCAATATAAAAAGGGAGGGCTGAGCCTCCCTAACATTTTCATGTATTTAATTTTGGACGATAAGAACATCCCTAGGAAAAGCTCATTCAGTAATGAAATCTGGAATGAAAGATGACCACCCAGAAGTAAAAGTAGTCATACACAATTAATGAATTCATTCAGCCAGCCAATAAATCAAACAGCAAACCAGACTCTCTTAATCATGCACAGAAACATTTTTCAGTGCTTCCTATACTGTACTTTGCTCAAGGCTTACATTACCAATTGGTTGTTTCTTTAATTCTTAACCAGTTACAATATAATGTTATTTTAAATTTAAGTGTCATCCAAGAACACTGTGTCAGAACATATTATTCTTTCCAAGTTTCTAATCATCAAAGAAATTAATATCAGAAAATATACTTTATAGGTTGAAAAACCCTGTGAGTATTCAGCAAGTTATTAGTGCATAGATAAGTATAACTTTCCAAAAAGGGCCCTAGCTCATCCCTTTTTGGGTAAAACTTCATACAAACAGATATCAGACATGCAGAAAGTTATCACTGCCTGAAGCTTTTACACTCTCTTTCCATCAGGGACTCAAGGGGTTTACCCCTGGGATACAGACAAAAATAACTTCTTTAAGTTTTGTCAAAGACATTTTGAAAATTTTCACTTACTATTCAACTTTCTGTGCAACAATGGACTAAATTAAACTGTAACTCTGGAAAAGCTCAAAGCAAGAGACTATTGAGAGAAGAGAGAGCAGCTTCACAGAAGCCTGAAAAACTGAGTCAAACTTCTTTGCCTTTCAGTCACACATCATTTTCCCCCAAAGCTCATCTATTAAATCCTCAATAGTTTTCTCATCTCCCTCCAGTTTCCCCCCAAAAATTAGGAACAGCCAGATCATGCTTCCATTGAACTTTGCCAATGCATGCTTCAATGCAGGAGCTACGTGTGCTCTTCACAGAAACCTGTCATGGAATTTACCCAAAAGTGGCAAAAGCCAAGACTGTTCTCCCACTAAGACTGGATTCTCTGCAAGCTCCAAATGATCACACTCAGAACTTTTGAAATCTAAGGGGCCACTGAAGGACAAGGCTGCCTGACAGTCCCTAGTGCTCCCATTTCTACTGCACTCCTTCATGCTGAAATCATGTTTATTGATTTGCTTTTTTCCCTTTGGATACAGCTTCAACACACCTGTGACCTGAACTAGCACCAACTGAGCACAAAGGACTGTGCTGATTCTCCAGGCTTTTTCCAACAGCAGGGTCTAGCTTGTGCCAATTTCTACTGCCAGCTTGGTACTGCCAGGTCACACAAATTCCTCTCTTGCAGATTTCCACTTTCTCAAGGAGGGCAGTGAAGACAGCCCCAACAAGGTGATTCATCAGCAAAACCCTGCCTCCAATTACAATTATTGCAGCTATGGTTCCTGAGTGAGCTTATTTGAGTCCTTCCTATCACAGTAGAGACCTTTAATTTTACAGAAATCCTTTCAAGTCACCTCCAAACTTGGCAATGAAACCAACATTCCTCTTCCCAAATAGTTCTACCGACAGCCAAGACCTGCCCTGTGTGCAACAAAATGCACGTGTGCTTTCACTTGTACCTGACACACCATTTCTCAGCTAAATTTTCACATGGTTTTCAAATTACAAGTTTCACAAGGTTTACAAATTTTCACCTGCACACACAGACTGCTGTGATCAGGTCTTTAGCCCAAACTCACCCAACATTGATCAGAACTGCATGACAGCACCTACAAATCCAAACAGGAACATGGATTTCTAATTTCTAATCCAAATTTCTCTGGGGAGGATGGTGAGCAGCAGCTTGGAGCACTGTGCCTGGCTGCTGCTAGCTCTACTTGGCCCTGCAGATCAGCAGAGCAATAGGCAGGAGAGTAGGAAGAGTCCACTAAAGGACACAACACCAAAAAAAACCCAAAAAACCCTAACATCCTCAATTTATCTGGCCCTGTACCAGAACAGTAGGAATTAAAGTGATGAAATACGATGAAATAGAACTTGGGGGGCAGGCAAGGACAGAAACCTCCAACAATGATAATTTCATTAAACACTATGTTAAGCAAGTCAGAAAGCTCGCTGCATCATTAGAGCCTGCCCTGTATATTCTTAATTTCTTAGCTCAGACACGGCACAAAACAAGTTCTAAGGGTCCTCTGAGGACGCCTGACTTTGCTGGGAGGACACAGTCTGCTGCCCTTTGCAGCTCACCTGTTTCTCACACAGGCTGCCTCCTTCAGGCGATACACCAAGGAGTGACAGGCAACACCAGAAACACTTCTTCACAGGCATTGCCTTGCCCTGAGAAGAGTCAGAGCCTAAAGGAAGAACAGAGCTACATTTTGTACCTTCCAGCTAGCATATTAATTTTGCAGGTCCTGTCACGCTACTAACAATGCTCAGAATCCATTGCTTGTGCCACCCTGGGGGGCTGTGCTTCCTCTCTTCTGACAATCCATCCCCTGTGGCAATACCAGTGGGAAGGGATAGGACATGGGCATCCCACCACACACAGGCAGCCCCTACACAAAAGAGCTGAAAAAGCAGCAAATATGGGAGAGATACGGGGACAAATTTATCTGTGACTTGACAAAAAACTCATTCCTGCTGAACTACTAGTGGGTAAAACAGGCAGATTTTTGTGCCTCAGTTTTTTTCATTGCTCAAATGTGTGTGTGTGCATGTAAAGCAAGAAGGAAAAAAGGCTGTTGAGGTATGAACTGGCTTTGTGTGAAAATCCTGTGTTTTCCACCTCTGGATTACAATCACATTCTTCAGGTAAACTTTGGAGCTTCTTGTCCTGGGAAGTTTTAGAGCTGAAAGAGGTCTGGGATTTTCAGAGTGATGACAAATGGCTTTTTTCACTCCTAGGTATTTGGCTGGAAATATATCTAGAATGCAGAAAGCAAGGATTTTCCTTTTGATCAGCACATAGTCAGCTCAAACCATATGGCTCCTCTTGCAACTCTCTAGGCCAAGGCCAGACCAGAAATCACCCACAAAGATTGGACTAAAACCTTAGAGATGATGAATATACATCCTTTCCCCTGAGGCCCTGATGGTGATCATGTATCATCATCTTCATTTTTCAAATGAAGAAGGGGAGGGACCCAGGATAGAGGACATTTACCCCATGTCAGCTAAAACACCAGTGACAGCAGCAGGAGCAGGATCTACTTTGCCCCTATCTGAGCCTACTGGTTATCCAAGTGATGACTGGATAATCTGAATAGACACAGCATTGTCACAGAATCACTGGTGACTTTCCCACCTGACCTTCCACTGTCACGCTGTCAGATACTGCAGCTCATGTCTCCCTGCCTGGCTCATGCCCCCACAACAAGCACAAAATAAATGCTGGAGCAAGGCACTGTAAAACACTGCACAAACAGGCCTGTGATACCTACACCAAACATGATTTCACAGGAGAGAAAGAGAGCTGTCTTCCCAGCTCAGTGTTCTGGCACAAAGTGGTTTTTCATTCAGTCATGCTGAGAAAACACAAGGAAATACAGAAAAGTAGGAGTTTTCAAAAATCAATTAAAATAAATTACTTTGTAATGGAGAGAAAAAGTTTCCCTCTAAATATGAAACCACCATTAAATGCTAGTAGCAAAAGGATGCACTCAGTTACCTGCTGAGTGCAAGTTTTTCACTTTATTATTTAAGGAACAGAGCACATCACATCAGATATTGGACAGGCCAGTAATCTATAGGGGGTGAAGATGGAAGATGGGGAGGGTGGACTGCAGTGTTCCAAACTCCAAAAGCTGTGAGTATTTGTGGATTTCTTTCCTTGCATGCCTAATAAATGAGCTCCTGGCTCAGTGTGCTCTGCTCACCTGAGCTGACCCACAAGTGTGCAGTGAACAGGCTGTAAACTGCCATGCAATTCCAGCTCCCACGATGGGCAGGGTGGACAGGAACACCAAACAATTAAGTTTATATTCCATTATATTGTCAAGCTATCTTTTGCAAAAACAGGTTAACAAGGAAAAAAACCACAAAAACACTGGCCTTTTCTTTAGAAAGGAAAGTGCAGGGGAGTGTATTCATACTAAAAGATGTCCCTTAGAAGCACACTAAACTGTAATGATGATGGAACATGAACAAAAGCCCCCTCAAGTTTCTTAGAGTGTTGCTGAAAATAACTCCACTGTATTGATCCTACTGGAATTCTTCTTCCCATGGCTCTTTATTGGTTATCTGAGGTGTGCAGTGCTTATTTGCAACATAGAAACAGACCTTAGGTGCAGAAAAATACAAAAGTTAGAAATTCAAATTACTTACCAGCTTTTTTTTTTTTTAATATTAGAGGATGATTCATAACTAACTTGCAATCTTTAAAAAATGAAAAGGGTCAAGGACAGTCTGAGTTTACAATTTTTAAGCCAGTGATCAATGCTGAGTTTACTTTCCTTATAAATATGATATCCAAGTGATATTATTCAAGGACTTTTAAGCACTTTAAAAACTCTGCTAGATGATATTTCATCATGGGCCCAACTAGACCATGAAAATTAAACGCATTTTGCTAGAAGGGCTATAAAATCAGGGAAAGTTTAAGGACATCTCTCCCCCATGCCACACACCCATATCTGTGCCCCACAGTGCACCGCAGGGCAGGAATGGGCAAACAGCACCAGCACAGGCTAATTCACACAACATTAAGCAGCCCCAGGGGGAGAGATCTGCTTAGTTCCAAAGCAGGAGAACTGGGCATCCCAGTGCATCTCAGCAGGGCTCATTAGGGCTCATTAATTCCTGGAGATAGCTCCAGCAACAGCCTGAGCATCCTGCAACTGTACTTCCCACACAGTGTGACACACTGATACCGATGCAGCTACAGCCAGGAGTGGAGAGCACTTGCCTCCTGCTAAGCATTCTTTTTCCAGGGTACAAAAATAAAGCTTTAGGGCCAAAGTTGCTGTTTTTCTGCTGTCTGTATGGCATGGGGACACACTGCTCCGTGACTAGAGCTTCTGGGGACTTTGCCATGCTGGTAATTAACAGCAGGATTATAAAAGCACAAACTGGCAACAGGCATTTTCCAAGTTTGCTCTGAAGCAGAATTTCAAGGAGACCAAAGAAGTGCGGAAATGCAAAAGTCAAGTAGCATAATACTAAAAAGAGACTTGGACTGCTCTGTGTCATAAGAATGGGCTGAACAGATCTTTTGCAAGCTTCCTGCAAGAGCCCAGAGACTCAAAGGAGCAGGATAAAGCTGTGTTTCATCTTTGCCATCCTGAGAGGAAGAAGCTAACACTCATCTGCATAAATCACTGAGAAAGCAAACTGGAAACAGAAGCAAGCTAAAAAAGCACATAAGAACAGCCAGTAGAGGGGAAGGGAAAAAGACTGCAAGAACAACTTGTCACATGGACAACACTGCAAAATAAGATCTCCAGCAGTGCTACGACCAGCTTTGAGCAATGGCTTCAAAACACCCTGCTCCCTAGTTGGCTTTGCCTTCCATGAATCCCTAAGCAAAGCAGTTACTTCTATTCCTTCTTCACTAAAAAAAAACTTAGCACTCTCTTATGGTTGCTTCACAATAATAAAAAAAACTCTTAACCCTAATCACGTGACAGCACTGACTCCATCACAGAGCTTCAACAATGGAGAACAAAAACATGCCCCACAAGTGGAAGGGAAGACTTCATTTATCAGTCTGCACTACCACATCCCCTGACCTATTTTATTACTAAAAATAGTCCCTCTTAGGTCACTGCTACAAATTGAATTCTGCTGCTTCATTGCCCACTGCAATCTCACAGAACTGCATGCTGCCTACACACAAAACACTAAGTAGGTTAACTTATTCACTGCCAGGGATGCAGCCAGTCTTCTCATATGGACAAAAAGACAAGAGACAGTTTTGTTTAAATGAGTGAAATGTTTCTTGCATTGCAGTTAAAAGTCCAAACTCAGTTATTTATATTGCATCATGAATATAAATGACTGGCTTCCAATTTGCCCACACTTACAATATGCTTTTCAACATTATTCTTGCAAGATATGCTTTCAAAGGCTTTGATGTTACAAGTGATACAACAGCAGCCCTAATAACCTCTCTACTGACAGAACAGCCAAGTCTTTCTTGTTTAACCCCCTCACTAGGATAAGTCTGGGAAAGCAAGAGACAAGAGGGAATGAGTCAAAACGTTCCAAGTTCAAAAGACAGCATCTTCTTCCAAAAGATCCTGTATTTGTAATTCCCAATCCAAAGCATCTCATGATTATCATACCATGGAGAGAGCTGGCAAACTTAAACCTAACAGCCACAGGCTACTTAAAAGAGAGAGGGAGGCATGAACTTTACAGAGCAAGAACTTATCAGAGCATCCTAAACAGGAGACTGAAATTGCTATTATCGACCATTTCGTACTTGAAACAAACAAAGATTATGCTATGTCCTTGCTGTTTTATTTGAGCTAGACAGAATAAGACTAGCATATTTCCCTGGGCTAATACTGCATCTTCATTTCATTACTTCAATAGCTTCCCAATCTTAAACAAACACACCCCAAAACCAAGCAAAGATCAAAGACAACTGAACTTTATGTCAGTTTTCTGCTTAAATCACTGCAAATTCTGCTGGGAATGTTTTAGCATGCAGCAGATGCACACAGAGCTGAACCATTCAAGTGATTCACAGGCTCATTAACCTAACTTTATTGTTATTTAGTTATGAAACCAAGTTTCTCACTTCCTGCTATTCTAAGAATAACATCTGCCAAATCTGGGCTTTCTTGACAGAGGGAAAATCCAATGTCTTCAGGGGACAAAACAGCCTCAGCTCCGCCTGAGATTCAGCTGGTGTCATTTACAGGGATGCTGTAGGTCACCAGTTGTGTGAGAGGGCCATGGCCTGACCAGCTGGGAAACATGAGCTCAAATCCATCAGCACAAAGGGAAGCACAGACTCCTATCAAGGATACATGAAATGTGCTCACAGAAGGAAGAGGGAACTGGCCCTGCCAGCCAAGGTGCAGTTAGTTTCCCATACATTGAAAAGGCATGAAATACACACTGCAAACAGCCTGGGTCTGCATCTCTGACCATCCTGAGCTCCAGATTTGCCACATCTCGCTAGGGATTGACTATGGATTTAAAACAAAACACAAACAAACCACTAAACAACCACTTTCCTATTTCTAGCCAGTAGGTCAAGGTAAATTTGGTCTGTTGACATTTATATTTTTATTGTATATATTTGAAAGGTTTACCAGCTATATATATTTCAAAGTTACATTATCTACTTCAGTATCATCAAGTCATAGGGCACAAGTGACACACTGGGATGCCTGGCATAGGTGGACAGTTGTTTTTAAATAAACATGTTATTTTCTGAAAGGCCTGTTAGTCACCTGAATGCAAGAGAGATGGGTATTAAGTTCCTTACAGAATGAAGACCTGGAGCCCTCTTTACTTTTTCCAAGATTAAGCATGTTCCACAGTTTTAGACTGCATAACTAATGAGTCCTCTCAACAGGACATCCTTTTAGACCTTAGCTCCTCCAAGATGTTATAGCATTAACTGCCTTTTTATTTCTTAGGAGATCAAAACAGTTTTATGTTGGAATACTTTAATGCAGCGACTGCACTTCAAAGACACATTACTTCATCCTCTGTTTTAACTCTCCCAGCAATGCTTCTGCTTAATAAAGCCTCCCTCTATTAGAAACTCTATTAATATGTGCATGTCTACATCTATTCTCAGAGAGATATGATAAAAAAAGTCCAAATTCATATGACAGACTATTCAATAGGTCAGGTAACTAACAGGAATATCAGCTAAGTTAGGATCAGCAAGATAATTACAACAATATTCAAGCAAAGATGCTCAACACAAGTGAAAATAAATTACTTGCAGCACTTTTCCATGATCACCACACATGAAACCAAAAGATTGTAAGTATTTAACTACCTAATTAACTCTATAGTCAAAAGTGGAATATGTGAACACTCTTGACTATTTTTTACAGTTAATATCACATTTTACAAGTCAAAATTTACTCTAAGTTTTCAAGTCAACAAAATAAAAAAACAGAATTATATTTATGAAGCTCTAAAGTTGTCCAAGACCTAGCTAAACTGTTCTTTATGGATCATTAGGAAAATCTATACAGCTTTCAAAGTGCCTGGATCCACTAATATGGATTTTAAAGTTCAGTGAAAACACACGTGCACCACTGCTACTGAAGTTTTGGCGAAAGAGTGGGTAACATGTAATGCATTTTGGGCCAAATGCCAAAGAAAAAATTAAACAAACGTTCAGAATATATTTCAGTCCCAAAACAAAGAATTTACCATTTAAAACTTCAACCAGTTCATCATTTAGGCTCGGTTCTTCACATCACTATCTTCTGACAGTGGGGAGCTATAAAATAGTCTTTTGTGTTTCAGCATCTAAGAAATTTGAGAACTGTTACCAACCATCTATTCAGCCCACACCACTCAGAGGTACTAACTAAATGCACTGCCATATCTTAACTTCTATCACAGTAAACAAAAAACGACAGAAATATTGGCACAAAGACAAAGGAGGCACTTTGAGGCCTGCACAAGGCTAGGGGAAGTGACATGTCAATAAATTATGTTTACACTCACACAACTGTGCTTCCCATGCCTGGCCACTTTTACAAGTGGTGGGCACTGAAGTTCACCTGCCTGAACACCCACATGAAGCCAGGTACAGGTCACTGCAGCACTTGTGCATTCTGCAGTTTGATCTGCAGCTCAGACTTGTGACGCCAGCTTTGAAACAAGGGTGAAGGCTGGGAAGAGCACAAGTTGCTCCTCATGGCCAAAAAGTCACACTACCTCCTCTTCCAGGAAAGAAAAATCTGGAGGCTGAGGATCTGCTGGAACTCGCCCTGCCCGGAATATGCGGGAGAGTGCGCGAGGCTGTCAGCTCATATTCACACTTGGGGAAAAACACGATCAGCTGCCACCCCACATTCCATTCTGAACATCTGCAAACAAATGCTAAATCAGCAGGATACCTCCCTTCTGCTGCCAGAGCTTTGCCTCATGCTCTCTGTGTCTCTTTCTCCAGAAGTGCTGCTTCAGTGAAGAGACCCCTTGGAAACCCCGACGTTTCCTGACACCTCTGAGAGCATTTGGAAAAGTGGACGTGTGATACAGGGGCCAAGTTTTCAGCTGCAAATCTGCCTCATCTGCCTCAGCCTCCAGCAGCTGCAAAATTAAAAATAGCTGCCACAGGCAAACCACGACTGAAGATGAGAACGTTTGTTCCTTTATTGCAGGCTGATAATGGTGTCACTGTTGACATGTTTGGGCTCTGAAAGGAGCACTAATAAGGAAATGGACAAAATTATAAAGGATAAGGAACATTCTAAAATAGAAATGGGAAAATTACCCTCCTTTTCAATTTACATGGAAAATTTGACTAGCCACGATAAAATTATATGCTTATTCGGCTCTTTAGGATGAATTTCTTGCTAACTACAAGCAGAGCAATCATTTAAAACAGCATTCTCAGCTCTTAAAATTGATTCTCACCCTGACCAAATAAGACAATTTTACCAGGTACCAAAATTATATGTGCCATCATTGCCTCCTCACGGCTTGAGAAAAACATGGTCAATAAGGAATGGAACCTTATTATTGCAGAATTTGCTCTCCAGTTTTTGGCCACTTCCCAGCAAACCCCAACATTTACAGGATACTTTAAGTTCACAGAAAAGGAGTCTTCTGCAAGAATGAGAAATTACATTTCATCCAGTATAGCAGCAATATTACATGTGTGTGTATATTACCTATACCATGAGTATTTTTGCTTATATTGTCTACAAAACCACTGAAATGTAATCCTAATTTTGAGAGCCAAATGAGGGGTGGGGAGTGTGCACAAAGACTGCTGTGGAATCCACTTGCTTCATTCACAAAAACAGCAGTAATTGCTACACAACTAAATGTTGCAAGGGAGCTATTTGGGAAAGGGAAGGTGTTATTTTCATTAGGTGAATCCCTGTGCATTAGTCACATATTTGTCAGATTTCTTCTACCACTAATTAGCCATGTAGTCAAACCTTGGGTAACCCAAGGTCAGTCCTGCCTCTTGGGGCTGCAAGTCAGGTTTCTTTAAAACTCAGCATGGTAAAGAGCCATCAGCACCACTGAAATCTCCAAACCATTTCTGAGCTACGACTTCCACCCCTGTGCCACAGGGAACAGCTACCTCTGAAAGGGCCAGGTTCACTGAAAGGCTACCTGACATCCAGGAGCAGGAAAACTGCCAACTTTCAATTATCTGCATCCAACCATGAAAGGCATCTCTGGAGGCCTTTGGATAAACATCTAAAATATGCAAAACTCAGATGCTGCTAAGCAGAAAAGCATCAGACACAGTTTGAGTTGATCTACAGACTCACAGGTATATTTAATGATGTAATGAGGCATTGCACCATGGCAGTGGCCACTGACAATGTGCCCTTTCAAACGGGATCCCTGTCTGATCTGCAAAGAGCCCAAACACAGACACAGCTGTGGATTGTGGAGGGGAAATTCTCCCCCTAGCCAGTGATGGCAACTCCCAGGGCTGTGCCCTCTGCACACAGAGCAAACCCAGTGCAAGGTCTGCAGTCTAGCTCAAATTTAAACTGAAACCCTAAATACAAATATGAAACTGCCTTCTTTTTCTGGACATTGCTACATCCCAGGATAACCCCAGAACACGCACTTGGACTGCAGCATACCATATATGATTAAATAAAAACGTGCCACTGAATCCTTTCTTCCATCACTTCTGAGAGGATGTTCCTTTTGGTTGCATCATTGTATGCTTAAACTGCATTGGAAGAGAAGATATATTTCTAAACCAGGTCAGAAATAAGTGAGATCATCATGGAGACATGCTTACTCTGTATTCAAAGAGAGCCTTGGTTTAAGATGAGAAGTCCTTTAAGACTTTTGCTCTGGTCTCTGTCATTCCTTTGTTAATTATATTTGGGTACAACTGCCCCAGAAGCAAGAAGTTATGTAAGAATAAATTCTGAGAGCTTTATGGAGAATAACCAAGTTTTGCAGACATTGCCTATCTAAATCCTCATGTGAATGTTCCTCATTCTAGGGATTATAAAATGCACAGTGGCAACCTGGCTATTTGTACACAAAGTACCTGACTCTTGGAAATTACATACCCCACTTCTCTACCCAGGATAAAGTGTTTTCAACTATCACATTTACACAAAGTTTTTACATGCTTGGATACAAAGCCAGTACATTTCCCTCTTCTTGGTCATTCTTTATGACACCTGTTTCAACGTGCTGTGATAAAGATAGAAGGCACAGCAAATCTGGAAGGAGCACTCTCAGAGGAGAAATGTCTTGCTTGTTTAGGAGGAAGCTGAGGCACTTCCTGTGCTTTTTCAAACCCTTCTCCTCTTCTCCTTTGTTACAGCTGTTGTGAATCAACCCACTGAGAAGGCAGAGGCTCTGCACATGCTGGAGCCTTTCACTTATTTACAGACCACTGCTCCTTTTGTGCAACGCAGCTTGCAGTGCTCTGAATTATTACAGCCCCTTTCTGTTGGGCACTGACTTGCACAAGGCAGAGTTGTTCCAGCCCGATTACCGTGAAGAACAGCAGCACCAATGCATGACAGGAAAGCTGAGAGTACCCTTAAGATGAATTTGTTTTACCAAAACCACAACATGGCAAGGTGCCAGTCTAAGATGGAAGAGAAAGCACAACTCCTGAAGAGCAAGAGATGCTGAGCTTTAAGAAGGCATCCAGTCAACATCAATATAAAACTAAAGCAGGTTTGGGAGAACACAAGTAAGGATACTAAGAAGAAGACATCAAATTCACAAGGGTCAGACTAGATGAGTTGAAAAGGAATGCTTGGTTACTACTGCCCTCACAAAAATATTAGAGATTCTAACTGCTTAACATTCAGATCAAAGGCTCAGCTGTATGTTTGCTGAAATTGTTAACTGGGCCATCTTATACCCTCTGAAAAGGCATTTATCAGAATCTCAGATTGTGTCTTGTGCCCTGCAGAGAAATCTGTTCCCCCTCTATTCAGGAGTGATCCATCTTACTGCAACTCATCTGTCACCGAATGGTTTCATGCAAACAGCTGTATCAACTTCCCTGTCACATCTCTGCCACTTTGCCTGTCCAAAATACACAGAATAATGCACCTGAACTTTCTAACAGGGAATCACACTGACAAAACTTGGGAGATCATCAAATTCAGCTACACTCAACACTTTTCAGTGAGCAGGATGGGTAAGTAGTGCAGCTCTTAGAGAACAGGAAGGCTGAAGTTACTCAGAAGTTCCCTTGGAACCCCACATACTTTGAGCATCCCTCAGATTCTTCTGAAAAAATTAAATGGGAGTGAGACAACTAAAAACTATTTTATCCCCTTTTTAAAATGGCTACAAATTGGGTGAATCTCAGAACCAGACCCATAAATACCTAAAAATACTTGCTATTATATTCTAGACTAGCAGCCTAGCCTTCTAGGGAAAGGAGAGTTAACATTATTTTTATTTAACTATTTACATTTAAAATTATTGTAATATGGAGAGAATAAAAAGCTAATTTATTGCACTGTAGTCCTGGAACATGAATGAAAAAGAGACAACTTTCAGATGTCATTCCTGTACATGTGTTTTCACATCTTTGAGACATACCACTCTGTATGTAAATGGCCCACAAACCCAGGTCAATACATCCTATGTATGTACAAACTTGTCCAGTTGCTTCCTCTAAGGGTTGAAGTATCAAATGCCTGTATCTGCCTGGTTCTGACATGAGAATTTACAGCTCTAGAAGGGGAGGCTGCAATTTGGATTGAAAGTAGGAAGCAACTGAAGAGTACTACCATATAATCATCCTGCACCACCAGAATATGAAAACAGTAAAACTTTGAAAAGGAATACTCAAAGACAGTGATCAATCTGATACACCACAGTGAGCCTGATTATCACCCACTCTGCTGAAATTCAGCCTGCCTTAAGAACTCAAGAAGTTGGGTGCCCAAAACAGATGCATGTACAAAAAATGACTAATCTTAAAATAATTCTAAAAATCCTGGCTGAAATCACCCAAATTCTGCACAAGTGTCACGTATCTCATTTACCAGAGAAATGTGCACCAGAAACCTTCCAGAGCAGTAAGAGGACAAAGGTTCACTAGCTCTGAAAGAGATCTGTATTAAATTAATAGATACATTTATAAATTGATGGCAGCTAACTAGACTAGAAGTGAGTGGAGCTCATTTCCAGGGAAACTTTCTCATCACAGTTCCATGGGGGCTTTTTGGATATTATGCCTGCATGGACAGCCTAACAGCTGAACTCTAGCTCTTCCAAGCCATGGAACAGCTTTTAAAAAACATAAATAATTTTTTTAAATGCCAAGACAGATGGATCATTGCACCATGCAATACAAACTTAACTTTCCCACTGTATACTCAACTATCACATGGTTTTCCATTTCCTCCAGCATCGTTTGTCTAAACTTAAAGATAAAGAATGTACCTCTTAGATCTGAGCGGGAAAAATGTAATTAGATGGAAGTAACTTCTGCTTAACATTTGTTTGCTTAAATTAAGGGAATAAAACTTATTTTTTTAACTTCTGTCTCAAAATGCCTTTCATTGTCATGTACAGAATACCAGAGGTGTGTTATACTATAGAGGGCATTTATCACCAAGTTACAGATTTGCAGTACTGCAACATCATCAACATTTTACTGTCCTGGCCAGGGGTTTAACAACTCCAAACATGATTCAAGCCCAACTTCAAGTTTAATTCTTCCAGCCAACACTAATGCAGCTTAGTAGCCTATTTTACAGTGCTGTATAACTGGAAATCAGCTCTTCACAGGACAAAATACTTGCTTTGTGCCTTTGTAGGGCCAGTCCAGTCATTCCCCTGGATAAAGCAGAGGAGCTGGACTTCAGACAAGTTGTATTGACATAGTTCTCACCTATATAATGGCTTTCTTACCTGTCCTACACTTCTCAAAGGAGATCACAAAATTCTGACTTACAATTTTTGCTTAGGTTTTAGAGTTGAGGAGAGAAGCACATAACCTATGATTTTACACTGAACAGTAAATTCTTTGCAGACAGCCAAGGAATGAGGATTTAGAAAACCCTGTTAACAGAGGAAATGAAATGAAAACCATCTAATTCAGGGCCACATGAACCCCAACAAATGTGTGATGAGGGTAACCTGGAGTGCCCAAAGCAGCAGAGTAGTAAAGCATGGTGACTCGAGCAGAACCTCATGGTTTTAGTTCCCCTGGATATTCAGCACTCTGAGCTGTGGAGCATGAAGGCTCAGCACCTCAAGCAGACAAAGTCCTGTTGATTTCTGCTGCCCTTGCCTCAAATAGCCTATCAAATTCCAGCTATAAAGAAAGCACAAGCACATTTACTATCATTATTTGGTAGGTGACTGCACATCAAGCCAAACTATCAAAAATAATCCTGGAGTTCTCTAATCCTTAACTCTCCCAGGAAGAGATCACCAGCTGCAGACATAAGGGTGAAACTCAACACATTCATTTCCAGCCAAGACAATTACTGAGTTTGAGCTCCAGCCCTGGGGACTTAAATGAATGCACAAAGTCCCTGTAATAATACAAGTTTATCGTTCTTAAGGCTTTAACTGCTCACACTGAATTTGCAAGTCAGCATCAGGCAGAAGCAACCACAAAACCTATGCAGAGGGAAACAATCCTCCAAGTCAGTGAGCATTGGCTTCACAAAGCATAAGAAGACTAATAACTGAGAAATACAGAAATGCAGTCTCTGAAGCAGGATATTTCAAAATGAGGTACATTTCGTTCTTCAGAAGTCTCAGCATCCATTACAATTATGATACTTCACTGGTAGCTACCCTAATTACCCCGAGAGGAAAAAAACCACTAACTCCACTCTCGTTCGATTTCTGGCATTTAATTCACTTGCTGGGGAATCTCTTTGCTTAATAGGTATTTATGCTATTTTCCTTGCAAAGCACATGTTGCCATGGAGCCCTGATCACAGGCAGAAGTAAGTGATTCTGCCTTTTTGAACCACACAGCCTTCACTTGAGGGGCTCTATCTTGCTACCTGGCAGCCTTAACCTTTTGCTAAGTGCACAGGGCAAAACTGGAGTGAGCTGTGGTTATATTTGTTTTGATTGTAGTGAATGGTCTCATCCAAAAGCTACTCTTAAAAGTCTTCCCCATTTTTCACTGGCACTTTGCTTTGACAGAATGGAGTTTCCTTTCCTCAGAGTGAGAAGGTGGCAGATGGGAGAAGGAGGAGGATCCAAGCAGACAGAGAAGTATTGCACAAGACACATGCTGAACTTGTCAACAGAACAAGATTTCTTTACTACAGTGCTTAAAAAAATTAAAGTGCCTGCTTCTTTACTCAACCAATCTACAGAGCTATACAATAGCATTCAGGCTCTTTTATTTTAGGGCACCCAGATTTTACCTAGGCTGAATCTTGCCTTGCATTTAACTTGATCAACAGTGTAGTAGCAAGACTGAAGCAATCTGAGTGACATTTGAATGTCAAAACCATCATACTACTCCTGCTATAAATGGCAGGCAACACAAGGTTTGGATCTAAGCAGAATACATTTGGATTCCTGCCTCCTTTCATTGGTAAGTGGCAAGATGAGTCTTGAAAAAAAAAAACCCTTAAAAATAGGGTGCGTGGTCTCAGAACAGCAAGGATATCAAATCCTGATACCTTCAGCATTTTTTTCTCTTTTGGGCCTACAGAAAAAAACTAATGTGAGCTTTAAGGTTATGGCTGGCCAGATGCACCAAAAAAAAGCAGCACAGACTAACCTGATCCCGTCTCCAGTCTCCAATCTGGCACAGGGAGAGTCACAGCTGGCTGTTTCCTGCCTAGCATGGGAGAAGAACAGAACTGCACTACTGGGACTAAAGGAAGACTCCAGCTTAAATAAACATACCTAAAAGCTGCCTCCAATATGAAACCTTTCAAGATTCAAGTCCCATGATTAAAGAGACTGAAGTCATGTTCAGTGGCCACAAATCAGATACTGAGTCCAACAACTCACAGCAGAGCACAGACACTGGTGAAAATTTTTCCCTCCTCTGTACAGAAGTAGCACAAATAAAGTAAATACTTTTCTTGTCTAAGCAAAGATCTGCTTCTCAGAAAGGGCCAGAATCATCCATGCACTGGGTCTGCATCACAGAGAACCAGTGGGTGCTACAAATTTGTCATACACCACCACACATTATCCTGCATGCTCCATGTGAAGCACACATTAACATGATGAACTCACATGCAATGGGTATTTCTGAAATAATCCCTTTTGAAGGCCTCAGTAACAGAGCTTCCCTTGAAGTAAAGGTCACAGATTTGATCTACTATCAGCAGGGAACAGTAACAAATTATGAATTATTCCTATCAAAACTAGGGAACAATTTATTTTACAGGATACACAAGTAAGCATTTATTAAATCAATATCACAAAACAAATACACATCTTGAAAAATGTAACAGCTACCAAGATTCTGTTAACAGAACAAAATTCAGCAGACTATACTGGAAAAAGTTCTTACTCTTTGAGCATACATACACCCTTCACCACTACCACATCACACACCAAGTGTCCCAGGTGCTTATTTAGAAGTACAACGTGTTGCAGGCCTTTAAGAGATACGTCTTTCATCTCATTCAATTTAAAAGACTGTGAAATGTTCATAACTCAAAAAAGTACAAGAAAAAGTGCATGGGAGGAAACAGTTCAGGAGGAAAAAATAGGAAGTTTGAAAGCCAAAGCAAACTATCTTTCAAGGCAAGTGAGCTTCCTACTCAGAATTATATGATTTGTGTTGCTTGTCATCCTGCCCAATTTCTAAGATGTCTCAACTCAGCAAGATAGCAGCTGGTGTCACTGAAAACCAAAGGCACAGGGAAGCCAACCTCCAGTTTAATATCAGACATTCACAGAAAAGCAGCTGCTTACTTGTTCAATCTCTTGGCAACTCAAATTTGTCACCAAGGTCATGGCAGATTAATTATTTTTTTAAATTGATACTAAAATGCCTAAAGGAGGGGAAGGGGAGATGATTAATGATGTATCCTGATAAAATAATTTCCCACGTTTGACTGAATTGTTGTTCTGAGTATCATCCATAAGGGAAAAAAAAGAAAGCTCATTAAGTTCAGCATCCCTTCTATTCGAAAGCCTTAACTTACAGAAATTCTTTCCTGCTGAGAAGAATGGAAACTGAAATCTTCTAGCCATGTAGATCCTTCACTCCTCAGAACAGCACTGTGTCTGGCATTACAGAATGTGTCATGGGCAGTGGCACTCTGGGGGACTCAGAACAGCCTGATTCTCTTTTACAAGGTGGATAACAGGAGATCTGTGAACAGCTTACAGGGTTTTAGTCACTAGCACTGCAGGTCACATAACATCCAAACTGAGAACGTGCTACATCTTTGCTAAATTCCCCAGGGGAACAGGGGTCTGGAAAGGCCAAAGAGGAGCCATAAAGGACACTGGAGGTCATTCTCACAGCTGGGAAAAGCACTGGAAATTTCACTGTGGTACAGCATCCCCTGGGCTGCCTGAAGGTATTTCCAAAAAAGGTGCACAAAAGAGCAAACATGGTGGCCAGGCTCCCAGGTATAACCTCACACACACTGAACAACTCACATAAGAAACAAATAAAAGTGAATATGACCCGTGAATGAGAGCAGAGTTAAAACTGGGATTTCATGTTCATTATGGGCTCGTTTGGAAGCTTCACCTCTTCCTCCTCCTGCCTTGGGCTGGTGCTCCCCATCATAATCACTTCCCAGTAATCCAGTCATTTGTTCCAATACCAGGCTACAGAGCAGGGATAGCAAAGGGTGCTAAATCTGAACAAAGGAAGACAGAGTCTATAACATGAATTCCTGGCATCTCATGAAGGTACTCCTAGACAACATTTAATTTAGCAAATCAGGGCTAGAATAAATACAAGCAAAGTTTATACCAGGATCAATACATCCTATATTATCTTCTCAAAGTAATTATTCCATTAGATTTGTCGAGGGGAGGAGTATGTAGGCCAGAACTAAGCTAGCAAAGATGTCACTATCTCATCTGAAAAATCTGCCAGGAAGGCCTCAGCATCCTGGTTTTTAAAATCATTGCAGCTTGTGTGTGCTATTGCTGGTGGTGGAGGTTGGGTTTCTTTGGTTTTGAGGACACTGGCAGATGTGCTGCCATCCTAGCAAGTTCAGAGCTATCAAATACTCAGGTAATAAAGGCATTTTGCTCCTTAAAGACTGCTGAGCACCAAGACCTGTATATGTGGCAGTAGTCTCTCACTTCACTCAGCTTTCTGCTAATCACAGATATGTTTGAAGCCTCACCACAAACAAGTATAACATGCTTGACATGAGTCCTGTGTGTTTACTTGTTCACCAGGAATATATCAACCCTTCTCACTGCTCCATGAGGAATGTTAAATGTTCTATGCTAAATACCTCTTAAAATCCAGTTCGTATAGCTTTCAGTCCTTCGCACTTTCTCACACTTCAAATAAGCCCAACAATCTAAAAATAAAATTATGTGAAGACATTTCTCAGAAATAATAAAAGCCCCAGTTTAGCCTGGTTGCTCCTCAGAGACTCCAGAAAAAAGCACAGGAAAAAGTACAATAGTGAAATGAGTCTCAAAAGCATTTTTAATTTTAATTACTTTGTTACCTACCTTCTATAAAGAAGAACTTGAGTGAAACGAGTTCAAAAAGCAAGGACAAATAAAGGGTAATTTTTATAAATATGCCAACTTTTAATCTCTTTTCATTTGACTTTCTTCTCCTAATATTTTTCTTAAATACTTATCTCTCTAAAACCAATGATTTTTAGTAAAATTCTTTATTTTTACCCTGAAAGCTTGCTCTAGGCTTGCAAGCTTGAACAGCTTCTTCTTTGTTATTAGTAATAAAATAATCTTGCCTGCCAGCTAATACCTCAAGATTTTCTCTGCTGCAATTTCAACTACCTTCAAATTCCATGTCCTAAATCCCAAAGTGGGAAAAGAGGATCTGCTCTTATGGAAAGGTATAGAAACAATTCCCCACCCCACCTTGGTATACAGAAGTTTCAGGAAGCCTGCTTTGATGTGTGCATTTTGTCCTGTGCAGTTACAGCCAAACAGAGCAGTGCTGGCCCAGAAGTGTCCCTGTTCCATCACCATCAGCCTGGCAATATTCCCCACACATCCTTACAACATGATCTCTCACACTCATGCCACTGTCAGCATCCCTGCCTTCCGCTTTGGTTCTGGAAAGATTTTTCTGACCCTCATAACTGAAAGAGAACAGTAGAACCATATGACCAAAACAAGCTGTAAAATCCAAAAACTGGGCAGCAAAAATGACTTTTAAATGTGAAAAAACCCAACTGACAGTCAAGCCAATCTCTGAAAATCCCTATTTCAATCTTTTTATTATACAGAAAGCTACCGAGAGTATTCAAGATGGTGTTGGGAAAATACACACATAAAAAATATCAAAAGGAAAAAGCTTCAGAGATTATTCACTCAGAGCATGTAACAGACTAAGACGGTGACAAATATCTACCCATGTGCTGAGAGAAAAATTTCTTAGAGCTCCACAAAGGATCTGGATAGCAACTACACACAGACATGGGGGTGTCAACCCAAGGTTCTGTAGCAAGATATTCCCTCCTGGAGAGCCACAAATCTCACTCACAGCACGGTCAGGGCAGTCCTCACGCCAGCTTTCTAAATATAAACCACCTTGCCCTCCTGCCAGCCAGCCATTTAGCTGCAAAATTTCTACTCAGTGATACACTTAGAAGGCAAAGCGTTGAGGCTGCTGCATGTACAGAGCCCAGAATTACCAGCACGGCTCACTGCAGAGCTGCTCAGCAGAAGGGCACTGAAGCCTTAATTTGTTGCCCTTCCAAGTGCCTTGAGCTGCTTTGCTGGCCTTGTGCTTTTACTTGGGTGAGCATCTCTCCCACATGCTCTAGATGATTCTCTGAAGCCAGACATTTGTCCTTCCTTTTATTTCATTTCATAGCCACCAAACGCCTCCTCTGTCTTTGGTGACCAACAATGCCTATTTTTGTGACTCTTGTTTGCTTCCTTGAAAATTCAGATAAATGCAGATAATTCAGATAGATATATTGGATGTATTTTTCTTCTACTTCAAAGTAATTGCTCCACTTAGAGCCTGCAAGTAAACAAATATGATAAAATCTGATTTGTTTTTTAAATACTCAGTATCCATCCAGTGAGCCCACTGACAAAGGACTTCATGCACCTGTACTCAGCTCCCACTCCTAAGAGTGTTCTCATCCTCCATGATTTTCTAAAACCAGGTGAAAGGACTTTTCCTCTCCACAAATACCTGCAAGGCAGGGCTCTCCACCCATTCAGCTTCACACAAAAATTCTTGCTGGGTAGCGTTTGCTGGTTGTTTGGTGCCTTCCCATGACAATTATCTCCCCTGGCTGCCACACACAGTTCCAGCTGGGTGGGTTTAGCTGTCACCAGAGGTTAATATTGCTGGCTTGCCTCTTCTCCACCATCAGGAGGGTTCCTGACGCAGCGGATTTATCCCTGTGGATAAATGTGACGCGGTGTCTCGCAGGAAATAGACTGACAGCGCGCGGGAGCTCAGCTCCAAACTCTAAGCTGACACCACGGGGATATGTAAAGTTCAGGGGGAAAATTTTACAAGAACTGTGAGCTTTTTGTACAGGAAAAAAACAACAGCTTTCATCTTCAGGGCCTGCCTAAGCAGCTGTGCATCTGGTAACAGCAGGAAACCCCACTGTAAACAATGTGACAAGCACTGCATTATTGCCTGTTTATATGCTAAATGATATAAATTAAGATAGAGACACATACACCAAAACTAATTATATTTTAAAATTGCCTCTCTGAGGGGAAGGGAAGTGATTGCTTATCATTAGTTGCAATGCAATACTAAAAAAAAAAAAAATAAAATCAGATCCCTTTACGCTAGGCAG
Source organism: Polioptila caerulea (assembly GCA_013397295.1). Classification (NCBI taxonomy): domain Eukaryota; kingdom Metazoa; phylum Chordata; class Aves; order Passeriformes; family Certhiidae; genus Polioptila; species Polioptila caerulea. The sequence goes on along the minus strand of VYXF01005255.1, from coordinate 523,861 downwards.
TTCTAAAATACACTAAGAGGCAGTTTTTATTCCAAAGATTTCACAACCTAAATTGACAAGCTGCACAGAGAAAAGAAGCTGAACACAGCATTCCAGAGAGTTAAGTCACCCAAAATATGCATCAATGCAGTGACAAAGCCTGCAAGAGGAGGTAGCTGTAAAATCTGGACTTCATTTCAGTAACAGAAGATACAGTTCTGTCAGATCTTATCCTAAACTCTGAGTTTCTTTTTAGGGAGTCAATGCAAACCCATTTTCTCTTGTGACTCTATTAACTTTCCACAGCAAAAATCCATCCTTTCCTGTAGTCAGCAGCCACTGACTTCAGACAATTCAGTTGATACAAAGCCATTTTTAGCCCCATCAGAAGGCTTTTCCAAATGCTCAAATTAGCATTTCCTCATTTCTCTCCTCATCACCTTACACCCACAAATTCATGAGATAGTTGGCAACTTGACTTTCCATTGGCCCTTGGAAAAGAAACACCAAGAGATCAGAAGATGAGATTTTGTGAGTACAACCTGCTGAAAATAAAAAAATAATCAGACTTCTGAAATTTGAAATTCAATTTCAGCTCCCATCTTACCAGAGGAACAATTAGTTTGCCTGGAGCACCAACAGTATACAGAACAGAAACACAAAGTGAGAAGATACTTGAACAACTCACTGTATCTAACCATGACAGAAAAACTGTGATGTCAAATCTGTATCCAGCTATGTCCAAAGCACTCACACAGGTGATCAGGTAATGATAAGGGTAAGGGGCTAATCATGAATCAGAGGCTAATGAATCAGGTAAGGGGCTGCTTTTTCTCAACAAATATAACAAAAGGAGCTTATATTTTGAAGAGCTATTTTAACAGTCAAAGCCACATTAAGAGCAAAATGACATACGGAATGGCTCTGCCAGAGAATAAATTTAGAAGGTCGACACATAACCCACATGAAAATGACAACAGTGATGGTTACTCGAAGTCCTGCCAGGTGCCCTTTAATAAGCAGAGAATGTGATTAGTGCTGCAATGCAAAGAGACAGCGTGCTGCAACATGACTCCATGCTGGTCTGCCAGGAAACCTTTACAATACAGCCCCTGCCTGCACTGGGATTTTTCATGCATAATAAATAAAGCAACAGACTAGCAGGCTCAGGCTCCTTGCTGAACACCAGTGCCCTCCACTGTGTACGCTGAAGATTCCTCCAAACACTGGAGCAACAGAGAGAATTTATGATTTTTCCCCTCATGACAGACTGCTAAGTCCCCTGGGACCGAATGTCAGACACATGACTCTCTCTGCTGCTTTGCAGGGCAGCTGTGAACACCTAAATAATGCTGTCAGCATAAAGCAGGGATCCGTCCATCAGCCTGCACGGCCTCCTCTCCCCATTGGTGCTCACTCTGCCACAGAGACAGACCTTTCATGATCTCTTACAGCCCTTCCTCGACTGATGCTTTATTCAATGACTCAGTTGGAACTGTGGAACCTCACTAAAAGTACAAACCCTGCTAATTAAGAGGTAGTGGCTTGCACACAGGAACGCTTTGGCTTCCTTGTTAAAAAGCGTGGCACCAAAGTGTTTGGGATGGCATTAACACCACCACCATTTTAGGATGTGTATCACCATCTCCCTAAGCTGTGATGGCTTTGATCACATTTGTTTTCCAGTTCATAACTGCTATGTTCTTAAAGGATAGGAATATAAAAAGAAAATCTCAACAGAGCATGGAATAACAGCTCTGTTACTGCCCCTCTAACACTACTGTGTACTTTAATTCAGACCATTTGAGGCATGAGCTACCATTTGAGTGGAAGGATGTTTTATCCTAATTTCCTCTTCAAAGACTATTCTTCCATTAAATTTAGTCTTGGTTCTAGTGTCCAACTGCAGCTTCAGGAGGATGTGAATGCCTGTGTTGTGATATTTACAGCTGTGATTGCACACGAACCACAGAAGACAAAATCCTGAAGCTTGTTCTAATTCACACAAAACAAAAAAGGCTATGGGAGACAAAACTAATCCTCTTCTGGAATGGTCTGTGACTTAGCAGAAAGTTGAGAAGTGATTTTAAAAATGTTTCATGATAATTGCACTGAAATTCAGTGTGGCCAGCCAGGGCCTTGTCTCCTCTTATGTCACTGGTACTTCCATGTGTAAAACACACTTATGATTGGGTGGCCAGCTTGGGCCTTTGGAGTTCATTTTTATTACTTTAACATTAATTAAATGGTGCCCTCTCCACTGCCATTAATCATGGGGGGAAAGCAGTGCTGAGTAAGTAAACAGAATAAGGAAAAAAGCCAAAAGAGACAGAGACAAGTATAAAATTAATCACAAATTAATCACAAAGCCCAGTTTCTCCTTGTGAACACTGCACCATCACCACCTGCACTGATAAGGCCTCTGTGCTGTGGGTCCCTACACAGCAGGGTCCAAGTCAGGATTTGGGGAATATCTCACTGAAGAATGTTTTAAATCCTCCATGCAAGAAATTGAGCAAAAGTCAGAATTCAATGTGCTGACTGTGAAAGTAGAAGAAGAAGCTTTTTGCACTATCTGAATTAGCCACATGTCCCAACACTTATCCCCTTCAAAACACCACACCAGAAAATGTTAACTTGAAAGATCCACATCTTTCTCTTCCAAACAAAAAAATTCCCCTTTGAAGGCTCCTTTAAAGTTGGACTTCAAGAGAAACTAATTAGCTTTTAAAACAAGCACTTCTCCCTACATATCCTCCAGTATCTTTTGTTTAAAAGATTTTCATTAGTTTATACAGGTTGAGAAAATGACTAAAAGCAAGACCAAAAAGGGATATAATGCATTCCCAAGGTTTTGGGAAGAGAGACTATAGAACTGCCATCCTTGTAATGATTTCTGGTTTGTTTTTTTTTTAACTATCTCCAGGAGGCTTGAAGAAAATTCCAGGGTTTAATTTTTACTAAAATAAGACATTTGCATTTGGACTTCTTCATGGCATTCTGTCCTGTGGTTGCAGGACAGTCAAGGCATTGCTGCATTTAATAGAAATCTACTTCTGCACAGTTAATATTGTTTGATTATTTAAGCTGCAGCATTGCATGAGCTACGTGTTCTCTTAAAAGATAATTATTCTCTTTTTCAAAAAAGGAGCACCAAAGTCTTACTGGGGAGTGGGTAGGAAACTGGTAAGAGCCTTCTCCATGAATACTGTTTTTAAACACAGACTTCTTAGGGTAAGAATCAAACCTCCTTACCTTTTCAGTGTTAAAAACACTATAGACTCCCAAGCCTGGAAAAAGTCCACCTTTGTCAGAGTGATTTAATTCCATTATGTATTTCAGTCATTCAAGATTATGTCTCAGTATCACAAAGTTCAGCACTAACATTGCAGCTATCACATTCAGGTAGAAAAGCCACTTTTGTGGTGCTCAGTAAGCACACACACAGTTTTCAGTGTGGCAAGGTGTTTTTCAGATATGTTATACAACATTCATTAAATAACTACCCATTTCTTTCAGTACAAAAATAGGCTGGCTCCTAAGATGATTAATCCTTGATTGAGGTGAGAAGTGCAAGGTCTTTTCTTACCAGGCAAGGATTTTTGTTCTCAAGTGAAAAGTCATGTAAGCATAAAAAATAATACAACACTTAAAAATTTTAGAATTAGTATCATAGTACAACCCCAAATGAAGATAAAAATGTAGATATGAACCCCAAATGAAGATAAAAGATAAAGACAAAAAGATTTCACCAAGGGCTAGGGTTGAAGATGTTTACACTTCTTCACATACTAATAGCAACTTTTAACTCATTAAGTTTAGAAAAGCAGGTATTTCAAGACAACCCACATCTCATTCTCCTTTATATCAAACATTTACCTCATGATCAAATGAGAACTAAAATACTACCAATATAGCCACAAAAAAGGATATATAGCCACAAAAAAATCACAGTGAAGAGAAGAGACAAATTTTGCATTGACTTCAGTAGAAGAAAGCAAGAAAAGAGAATTCAAGTAACTGCATTTTACAAATGGATGCAGACTATATAAAGTAACATGAAAAAAACCTAACTGCTTGCTAGCCTTACAAATCAAACAGCTTGTATCACCAGCAAGATGATTGGAACACTACTTCAGCATTTGTGGAATGAATCATAAATCCAGCCTCTCCAGCCTAAAAATGTTTCTACTTAAAAGATGATGCAACAAACAAAGCACATTTGTATATACAACCAGAAATACTGAGTTGACTATTTTACTGTTAAAGGGTTTTCAGTTTACCTGTCATACTGAGCTTGAATTATTTCAAAGTCCATCACTCGAGCACTTGCTAATTAAGAAAGACATGGCTAATACAGTTGTTATAAATGAACTCTGCTTGAATGATAAGTTATTGGAAAATTGTACAATCAAGTAGACAAATCCATATGATATCTTTTAAGGACTATAACAGCTAACAGCTTTGAGCTAAGAGTGACTAATGATCAGAGAAATTCTACTGCAGAACACTCTAAAAAGTCAACCTTTTAAAGGTATACGTAAAATTCAGTTCAGGGAAAATTCTATCATAGTTCTTTAATTCAAAAAAATTGCAACATCACATTTCTGTTGTCCTTAAAATAAAACTGACTGGCTTCCAGCACTGATAATTTCCCCATTGAATTCAATGAGTGTAGCACACAGCTTAGATAGGCACATGGTGTTCTTTACATATGCAAAGTTCTTCGTTCATTGTAACTTTCTCCTAGAATTTCTTTCCCCAACCCATTTTTTTCCCGGAGATTTCTGCCTAGAAGGCAGAAAGCTTAAAAGGACATAAGCAGAGAGAAGGTTGTTCAAACTCAATGCCTTGCTTTCATGCACACTGGAGGAATCTGCCAGCAGTACATTTTTACTTCATCAATTCAGCAAGAAACAAGATTGCTCTTCAGTCGACATTCAGAAGCACCAGCCTGATAATTAATACAGGCATGTGACACTGAACAAGTAGGGAGAAGGCAAAAGAAAAAAATCTTTTCTTAAATCCAGCAATAAACTTAATAGAACTTAACAAGTTCACTACAAGGTTTAACTGGAGAAGGATAACTAGAAAATACACTACAGCAGATATGGAAATGTAGAAAATGCCACCTTTGTGGCCACTTAACAAAACCTAAAAAATTAGAGCATGGAAAGCAGGTTGAATACCAAATAGCTGCTTTTCTCTACCTCTGTCAAACCAGAGTTTAGAAAATTAGGGAAATTCTTTACTTGACACCTCAACACATCAGTCATGGCAGTCGAAAACATCTATGTGGATGGAGTGCTGCTTCATTTCCAGCTCTCATTAGCACAGAATTCCTTTCTTCATCTGTCCTGCCCTGACTGTTAATGGGGATAATTATGCTGACCTCTTTTATAAAGTGCTCGAAAATCTACAGTTAAAAATGTTCCTAAACAAGTAATTATATATAATAGCAATCATGTATCAAACTTCAGTTATCAACTCATCACATGAAAGCAAGAATCTGATTGTTCCTGGAATTAGTACACAAAATTCAATTTCTCCACCGACATTAGCTTCCTAGTACTTCCATCATTATTACAACAGCTGCATTATGCTAAAATACACTAAAGAACCTGTCTACCACTGAGTGACATTTTGAAGATTTTCCAAGCTTTGAACAACAAAAGACCCAGGACTTTTTTTCAGCAATAATTTCCATGTTAATAATTTCCATCTTGTTAAACAAAGACACTTTTGACCACCATCAAGCTTAGATGCTATTCTGAATCTGCAGCCTGGATTGTTACAATGGCTCCAATCTAAAACTGTAGCACTGTGCGAATATATTTTCCTGGTACATCCATCAACCCCTCTCTCCTTACAGGGGCTGGTCTACAAAGCCACAATTTCATCACCACCACTTATTGACACCAGTTTCTCTTCTTCTTTCCCCTACATCTATATGTTACTTTCCTCCTTTCAGCTGCACACAATGCCCATAATTATTCAGTATGTTTGATGTACACATTTTTCTTTCATCTTGTGCTACTAAAAATGAAAAAAAGGTGAGAGGATTTGTTATAAAATTAAGCTACTTACCAACTATTGCCAGATTATGCTCTGAGCCACATGCGATCTGAAAAAGAAATATGAATGAGAAAATCAGAACCTGCTTACCAGTAGGAAGACAGTCACAATTATGACAAGAAATTAAAAATTAACCTGAAATAAACAACTACCGTTTGTAGGGTGCAAAATCAAGGCTGAAGTGTTCTCACTCTTAAATGGAATTTCATTTGTAGCCTCACTTAGGGGCTTAGTGGCAGGGGTGCATGTTTGTCTGTTTGTTTGTTTAATAGAGGTATTTAGGTATTTTTTTCCCAAATGCAGGCATTTCAACCCTTTTAAGCCAGACTGGCCATGATTCTGCAAAAACATCACACCTTTGACAACACCCACTGGACCCAGCAAGAGGCACAGAGCAAACACAGATTAAGCCATACAGAGACAGCTGGAATCAAAAGGGTGATGAAGATCTCCATATCTCTTACCTGTACTGTTTTTCAGCTGACCCCTGAGGAAATGCTCCAAGTATACAGGCTCAGCATGCTAAACCTGACACAATATGATCCCTATGGTCATTTGCCTGGGATTCAGGCCCTAGGATTCAACCCTTCTGTAAGCTCATTAATGATGGAAATCAGTTATGAGTTTCTTTTCAAAGCAAACTTACAGTTCACGTATTTTTCATCCTTCTTTGTAGCTGCTGTGAACATGTCTGATGTTCAAGTTGTTTTTAGAGTACTGAGTCTTAGTGAGCTGTCCACCAGCAATGGTAACATGGGCACCAAGAGCAGTCCCCTGTCCTTACTGCAAGGGCTTGCCTTTCTCACAGAGTTTCTTCTGCAAGGTCACCACCAGCATAATTGTCTGATGTAACAGATTTCACTTCACACAAGGTTACTCTGCTGAGTGTCCTCAACTTTTTAATTTAAATAAAAGCAACCCCCTCAAAATCCTGCAGTTCACTGTCTAAAACTACTTGCCCATTATACCTACTACTGAGCTGGAGAAAATTAATAAGCACATCCTTCTTAAAGTGTATTTGCAGTGGCAAAATATAATGCAGGAGTATGTGCTCAATTATATTAAAAAATAGAAGTCCATACCATCAAAAGTTTATATGGTTCCGTGCATGCATAACTTTATAGCTTTTGCAGCCAGAGAAACAACTATAATCACTTCTGTGTCTGCAGAACATAAACCCATAGAAGTTCATAAAACAGGCCTTGTGCTCAGCTCACTGTGTTTGAATATTTACTGGTGAAGAGACATCCAAGACTGGCACTGAGTAGCATGAGCTCTTGTGTTACAAATGAACACCACCATCACTACTATTCACATTTTACCCATTATCACAATTGCTACCTGAAAACATTTGGGCAAAGCCATCCCAACACAACAACAGCAAAGAAGAAATAGACTCTTTAGCATCTTTATTACCTTTATTCTAAGACAACACATTAAAGCATTTGGGAAAACAGGGCAAGAAAAATAATTCAAGTCACTGCACTTTCCAGAATGGCCTCATCTTCAGAAAAATCAAGACAAAGCAGCAGGAAAAGCAATGCCTCTGCAAGAGCACTAACAGGACTGCATCGAGTCTTTTATTCTACAGTGCTGCAGACAGGAAAAGCTCCAAGAACCAACCATCAAAATACATAAATCACTGCCATATCCCACATCACTATCCTCACCACAAGACTGAGCCCTACACAGCAGCAGGGCTGGCTCCTAATGCCTATTCACTGGCTAATGCTCCCACCTGTGCTTCTCAGGCTTATAAGCTGATGCCATGGAAACAAGATCCACACATGGAAACACATGCAAAGGCTTTCTAGCAAAAAGGCAAAATTCTCATCTTCACCAAGTGCTGAAAATTGGATATACTGAAGTTGCTGCTAATAGAATAAATAAATTTTATCTGAGGTGTGAATAATCTTGGCTAATTCCCTAGGAAACACACTGACACAGGCAGAGATTCAAAAGCATCAGCACTAAAGAACTGCTCAGGCTGGTGGCTGACACTGCCAGGACCCACTCCAGAAACACTACATTAAAAAAAAAAGAAAAAAAACCAAAAGCTCCACATGAACAAGGTGTTATTTAGATTGTAAAAAACCTCTCCTGACAAAGAAGCAATTTTTTTGCTTCAACCAATAGGAGCAGGTACAGAGCCTGCAAACTGAATAAAGGAATGCTGGTGATTTCAAAGAGCTTTGCACATGTCACTGTTAACTGGCCACTGTTCAGAGCATCCCACTAGCCAGCTACCAGGCTGTGAGGGAGTCAATCAAACCAGGCCAGGAACTGCTGTGTTATACTGGCCAGTGCTGGGGAGCTGCCCCAAGGCAGCCACTCATGGCCAACACGCTGCAGCTCCAGGGCTGCAGGGTACGAGCCACTGCAAAGCACAAAACTCCTCTTCTGGGGGGTTAAAAGCCACCCCAGTGAAATGCCAGCTTTGCTAACAACAACTGAAACCAACTCAAACCCCAAGCTGCTGAAGGCTGTGGCCTGGATTCACCCTCGACAGCCCAGAGCAAGGGCAGCACACACCACGTACCAGCAGCAGTTCTGTGCTCCAAAGTGGAATTTGCTCAATTTAGAGCACAAGGTTCACCACACCTCTGCCTTATCGCAGGGTGTCACCACCTGACAACACAGACTGACTTTGTAGGAACCCCCAGATAAAAAAAACAACCTTAGAGAACTCTAAATTTAGCTTCCCAGAACACCTTGTCCATCACCCATGCTCCTTGCTACAGGCTATACCATCCACCCACAGGATTCCTGCTGGCCTGCACACCTATGCCTCTGGAGTTCAGGAGGGACCACACCACAGAGGTGAAGCAAGATTGCCACTGCTTCACGTACCTTGAAGCCTTGCAGGTATTTCAGAACATCTTTCTTACAATGAAGTTTAAAACGTGGCACCTCCTTTTCTCCGTGACTCCCCACAAAAGGCAGCAATCAGCCAAGAATGATTGATTTGCTGGTACAAATACAGAGCAGCCAGAGAACAGCATTGCTGAACAGATGTTTTATGCTTACATTAGATGTAATAAGCTCTGCAGTCAGTGCAGGTCACTGGGAGAAGCCTGGTATTTACTGCAGCAACTATAATTTTCTGGCTACTTCTCTTCTGTCCCCACTCCCAACATGCTGCAGAGAAATTAAATTCCAACAGACATCTGCGTGCTTCCAGTGGGTAAGTACATTCAATAAGTACATTCTTATAAACACAGAATAATGCTTTCTAATAGGGCAATAATTTTACATTATGTTTTAATTGGGAAAAAAAAAATCACTAACCTTAATGACAAATCAGGGAGATTGTTACAGAGCAAAACATTCTGTGAGCTTAAGAAACACGACCCCCTACCCAGTAAACAATTCACACTAAAGTTCTCAGTTTGGACGGAAATTTGAGAAGAGCTGTGAAGGATATTGTGATCTCTACATAAATGATCTCAAGGCATGTGACAAATGTCTATAAGGCAAGCAAAGAATGCTTAGGGACCATTTCATTCAGAACTTATTTACCTTATTTTTGTGCTCTTTCAACCATATATAAATTGTTTGTTTCTTCCCTTAAATTGTGTGCTAGCAAGCTGTTTTCTACCTAGACATGGCTGTGGTTCAGGTCCACCCATCCATCCAGATTTAACACGTGTGATGGAAGCAGCCAAGGGACCAGCATTTTATTAATATCATAAATAGTATGATAAATAGCATAATCACAGACATAAGCTGCAAGGATGGTGAGGAAAGACCTTAGCACAGCAACCACAAACTCTGGGCAAAACACCAACACCTTTCTGCAGACTACATAAATGCTTACAGCCCAGTCCTAACAAAAATTAATTGACTGAATGTAAAATCGATGGGTTATGCAAAACAGAGCAAATATTTCACTTAAGAATTAAATATTTTTCTATCTTAAAAGCATTACATGAAGAAGCAAAGTAATGTTCAGTACATATTATAGAAACATTCCTATATATATATATGTACACACCTCTGTGTGTGTGTATAGGTATAAAAAACAATATATATATATGCATATTAGGAAAAGAAGGTTATCTACTAAACAAGATATTTATCAGGGAAGAAAGTTCAGACAGAGCTTTTCTATCTGAGATAGAGATCTCACCTTTGCAGACAGCAAAGGAACACACACAGGACAAGACTCCTGTGGATATTTAGATATACAGTCTCCCTTGGATTTCAAAAGGTAATTAAGAGACAAAAATACCTTTTGTCAACCATCCCCTAAGGGACTTCCCAGTACTATAACAAAACTAGTCTGACAAAGTGTTTAAAAATCCAAGTTTCAGGCTAGTACCATGACCACAAGGCTATTCTTTCTCTTCTTTCTGTAACCCCAGGGCTTTGACTGAGGATCTGTTGTGCAACCCACCAGGAAAAAATGGAATCAGAACTTCAGGCAAAGTCAGCCTCCCACTGCAGCAGAGGAGAAGGGACAGTACAGGAGAGGGTGCAAAGAAGAGGCACAGGGAGCTGGATTCACAGGAGGGATTGCAGTATGAAAAATCACAAGCATCCAAACATCAAGGCGTTAAGCTAGAACAAAAAAAGAAAAACCTCAATGCCATTTATTTTTGTTTCACCACCCTATTAGTGCATGTTAATTCCCTTCAGTGCAATTATTTCCCAAAACATGAAAGGCTGTGGAGGCTTCCATCACTTCTGAGAGATGAGAGCATGATGTACAAAGAAGATTTTGAAGGATGAATGAAGATATGATTAAGTTGCATGCAGATTCTAGTTTCTGGTTTCCTAATTGCACCAAAGCTCTTTTTCAGGGGGAGAGAGGGCAGGGGGCAAGGGAAGAAAACCTCTGAAAAGGTGGGCACACTTTTATCCATGACTTTAGCCATGGTCTCTCATGTCTTTTGACAAATTTCACTGTAGGGAAATTGCCAGGGCCAGAAGATGGCAAATTCTATTCCTTCTGAGATCAGAAGTCCTAATGGAAGGAGAGGAGGTGACCGAGAGACTGCAGATCAAAGCTTATGTAAGACAGGGGAATCTTCTCTCCTGGAGCTGTTCTTCCATGCCCTTGATTAATGTATGGTTACAACAATTTGTACTGTTTGACACACTCAGTGCAACTACATTTGTATGCAGAATTCTATTGATGTGTAAAAATAAAGTAAAAGGAATCTAATTAGCAAAGCTGTCCTGCCTCCAATGATCCTTTACGAGGAACTCTGTGTTCCTCTTCTGGATCATTTGACTCCTGATTGATAAGAAAGCAGCTTGCTAACCTAGTCACATTCCTTGGCAAGCATAAGACTAAGTTCAGTTTAATGCAGAACATGTTCCTAGCTGTTGGCTGCAGCAGGTGAAGAGGCCTAGTGTCCTGTAGATAGTTTCCATTTTTCATCAATAATGTTATTTTCTACTTAATGCAGATTTTTTGTAGTTGTGTGATTGGCTTTTTAGCCTGTATGTGGCTTTACTTTCCCCTACCACAAGAAAATTCACAATAGAATTTAAACTGAACACACAAAGTAAGGTCTGGAAGAAAACATTTCTTCTCGAAACACACCTGAGCAAAAGCTAATGTGCCATGGAAGTGGACCTTAGCAAGCATGGAGGAAGAGAGGAAGCATTAAAACATTGCATTCAAACATTGCCAGGATGCAGTAAGCTTTCAAAGAAGATTTTATGGCTCTCTGTAGCTTCCAGAGTTATGATCAACACTCTCCCTGCCTGAAAGTAATTCCAAGCCTGCATCACTTGTAGCACAAGACACAAAATGCTTTTCCCCTGTGCAGCATTTCCCTGGCTTCTCCACCCACTGTTTTCAGAGTCCCATCTTCCATCACTCAATACCCTGCCCTACCAATTGTCTCACAGTCACCAAAAAGCCAGCTGACCAACAAGAGCTTGCCTTCACACTCTCTATGTATACATGTATGTCCCTGCACACCTTCCCTCTCTGTGACACTAACCACACAGGAGAAATTGCTCTGCTCTCCACTGACTGAGCACCACACTTCCAGGAATGCCTTCTTGGGGTTAACAGGGTGCAGTTGCACTTCTGTGGTTCAGCTGGTGCACCTTGGGTCTCAAGTGCTTGCACAAGACAGAAACGTTTGTTAAGTACAAAGCCAAAAAAAAAAAAACAAAAAACAACCCAAACCACAAACAGCAACAACAACAAAAAATTACCAATAAGGAAAAAACCCTCACCAAAAAAATAAATAAAAACACCACCAAAAACAACCCCCACCCACACATGCACAAAAACCCCCAAAACAGCCGAAATAAGACCACAGACCAAAAACCAAGTAATCTTTTAGTATCAGAGAGGAAACACCACAACCCCAAAACCCTGTCATTAATGATCAGGCAGAGGAGATCAACATAAAAGAAGGAAAGAAAAGCTAGTTGTTAAAGCAGTCAATATTACATCACATTAACCCACGTGCACCTCCTAAGAGTACTTGAATGGAGGTCACATTGAAAAACTGGTCACATTGAAAAAATTTAATATGGACTTTTTGCCCTAAGCTGAGGATGGAAAGACTGAGGATGTCAACACAGAGCAAGATCCGTGTACACTTACGAGAAAAACGTAATCTTTAGATGACTCCAGAACTACACAAAAATGCTGAGATCTCAGTAAGAACACTCAGTGGTATCAGGTTTTAGTCAAATGACATGAAGGCAGCCAAAACAAGTGTGATAAAAATCTTTACAAGTCAGCAAGGTCAAATGGCTCTTCTCTCTTGCCTCAAGATTTTCCAATTAGTTCTTTTACCCTTCTTCAGGCAGTTCTCTCCCTTCCTTGGGGTTCAGAAAGCATTAGCATGTTTCATTCCAGGAAAATCAAGCTCTGCCACTTTTAAAGCCCTCAGCCTCACTGGTCCATCAAAAATTTCCATTTTTGTAATGAAGACTTCAGCCACAAAACAATTTTTGTCTGTCCTTTCATCATTTTTAAAATGAACCAAGTCATGGTCATTCAATTTCGGTTTGCTTCCTGTAATGAGCTCTCCATCCAGTCTTCATTATATTGTGAAAATTAAGACTGAAGTATCCCTTCTGATTGATAAAGAAATCATTCATCACAGCAGCTCTGTTAATGTGTGTGTACTCCTAAACCTATGACTGTGCAGTGCAAATCCCACAAGATCAAAATCCTCACTAACATTACAGACATCCAGATATGAGCTAGAGGAATGGGGTCTTCAGCAAATGCACAATTTTCCCCAAGGGAACTTCTTCACCATTTGTCTCAAAATTACTCTGATTTGGATTGTTTCATGCACAATTCCCAGCTCCCAGCAGTTTCAGTGTCACTTTCTCATAAGTTGAACGAGAGGCACTAAAATGGAATATCTTACAATCTATTTGGGTTTGCTCTGGGGACTACAACTAGTTTGCTTTTTATTTCAGGCCACAAACACCATTTTGACAAAAGAAATTAAAGAAACCAAGGCCACAGAAACACAAAGTTTCAAAACCTCCTTATACACTGATTTGTCTCTACCATCAACACACACATCCTTATGATCAGATTATTCTGATGTTTTCAGGTCAAGAATTGTGGCTTGCAGCATGCAAAAAACCCAGTTGGTATCTGTCTTGTCTTTCCATTTACTTTCTATTGCACATGAAAACAGCAAAAAGACAAAAGTTCACTATAGCATACAAATGTCATCATTATCTATCTGAATGTGCTAATTTATAGTACTCTGAAATTAATGAAATTGTTCTGTTAAACAACGATTACAGACAAACATTCTGTCGAAGTATACATCAGTATCAATCATTTTATAGGCTTAGAATAAAAGTCATGACAGCATGTTATTATTTGGCAGCAAAACATTGAACTCCACATCCTTTTGTGGATGTATAACAGCAGTTTTAAGTTTTTCAACTGAATCTGGGTTTCACATATCTTTCCTTGTGGCAAAATACTCCACCATTTTTAGTGCATTTGGAATCTTTTTCTGGAATATTCAGTGCAGCTGGGGGGAATCAGAGAGCAGTCAAACACACATGTCATGGGCACTGAGGTCTCTCAGGAACTCAGCTCTCCCTAACTGTGCTGTCACTGCAAGACGTGTCGCTAGAATTCTTCTCCACAACAAACACACTGCAGTGAACTCGGGACACACAGCCTGCAGGATTACACAATAGCACAAAGACCAGCTTTTTTTTTTTTTAGAACTCAAAAGAAAAATAGCACCTCTTATAAAGTTCATACCCTCAAACAACTGACTGTCAGGGTATTCTAACTGGATGCTGTGAAGAGGCAGACAGTGTCCCTAAAATACCCCTTTAAAGGAGACAAGTGCTGTAGTGTGGCTGTGGCCAGAGGGAACTGCCCCCACTATTGTCAGGTCTGACTTTGCTCACCCTCCATTCCTTTGTAGCATGTGGGTTATTTTCAACATCCTTACAGTATTTTCTTCTTTCACATGCTTTTTATCCATGCTATCCTTCATAAAAAACTGCATCCAAAACCCCTGGCAGTATTATCAAAATAATACCATTAATAATATGATTATGGAGTACTACCCCTATTTTATACTGCAGAGAATTTTTTACTTCTTCCAGCAGTAAACCCAAATTTATGACAGAAATTTGAACATCTCAGTTCAACTTCCAGCCCTGGGATGTGGGAAGACTAATTTTCAGGGAAATTACTAAATGTTCAAGGAAGCTCTCAGGCAAAATTGGATTGAGCTTTCATTTCTAGCCCTGCTGACCTCAGCGTGTACTGCTGCTTGTGTAAACTGGCAGGACACAAGTACAGTGTCATTGAAGGAAATAAAAAAAACTACTTAATTTCCAAAACATTTTCTGTTATTTGAAAGAAATGAGCACGTTATTTAAAGCACAGAACTACTTCTGTGCAATATCATTAGCAAGCAGCATCCCTTATTGGACCCAATGCCTTTGGGAAATATTATTCAAGATAACTAGCAGCTGTTCAAGGATGCTAATCTTTGTCTGATTTCCAGTGACACTCACTGACCTCTGCCTCCCCCACAAACATGCACATAAAAATAAAAACGTTATCAACTTAACTCATAGCCAAAAAACACCAGCACATTAAGAACTTCTCCTAAAATATGACAAAATAAATAACAGAGGAAAAGAAAAACATTTTTCACACACCAACTGCCTCAACTTGAGGACAGAATTTTCTTGGTTCATTTACTTTCCAGAAGAGCTGCAGGCATGCAGCTTCTGTATCCTTGTACAAAAATACCAAGCCATGAATTTTGCTGACTGTCCGCTCCCTTACCTCTCCAAATAAATGGTGCTTATGTCTTTAGGGTATCATGTAACTCTGCTCTTCAGTGTTGGAGTCTCTGTTTCTGTAGCACTTTCTAACAGCACAGTTCCCTAAAGCAAGCTAGCTGGAAATAAATAAAATGTAAACTTGCTAAGAGTCCAATGCAAAAATTAATAGGAAAGCTCTTCTGAATAAATAAGATTACCATTTGAAAGGAGTCAAATAGAGACTGAGCTCTGATGCTAGACACAAAGGAAGAATCAGGGGAAAAAACCCATGTCTGAAGTGACTCTACACAGCTGATAAAAAGGCATTTTTATTAAAAAGCTGAATTATAGAATCATAGAATCATTTAAAAGGATGTTTGAGAACATCAATAAAGATGCTGAACAGGACTGGGCCCAACACTGAGCCCTGGGGAACATCACTGGTGACCAGACACCAGCCAGACTTGACTCCCATTTCCCACCACTCTCTGGGCCTGACCATTCAGCCATTTTTTTACCCAAAGCATCTGTCCAAACCATGGCCTGCCAATTTCTCCAGGAGATGACACTGTGGGAAATGGGTGTTAAAAGCTTTACTGAAGTCCTGGTAGACAACAGCCACAAAGCAGGTCACCTTGTCAGAGGAGATCAAGTAGGACCAGCCTTTCAAGAACCCCTGTCTGATGCCCTGGTTGTCCTGCATGTGCCACGTGATGGCACTCAGGACAATCTGCTCCATGACCTTCCCAGGTACCAAGGGCAGGCTGGCAGGCCTGTAGCTCCCCAGATCCTCCTTCTGGCCACTCTTGTAGCTCCATGTCACATTTGCCAACCTCCCCAGTGCACCAGTACTGCTGATAAAGGATGGAAAGTGGCTCAGGAAGCATTTCCATGAACTCTCTAGGTAACATCAGGTGGATCCCTCTGGCCTGAAAACTTGTGTGTGTCTAAGTGGTGACTGACCATTCCCCTTGGATTATGGGAGCTTCATTCTGCTCCCTGTCTTCCAGGTCAGGGGACTGGTACCTGAAGAACAACTGATCTTAGTGTCAAAGACTGAGACAAAGAAGGCCTTACACAGCTCAGCCTTTTCCTCATCCTCTGTCACCAGATATCCCCCACACACCCAATGAAGGATGGAGATTCTCCTTAGCCCTCCTTTTGTTGCTAATGTATTGATAGACTTTTATTGTCTTTTGTGGCAGTATCCAGACTGAGTTCTAGTTGGCCTTTGGCCCTTCAAATTCTCACCCTGCATGACCTCATGACATCACTGTAGTCCTCCTGAGCTGCCTACCCCATCTTCCAAAGGTGATAAACCCTGCCTTGTTTTTTTCCTCTGAGCTCCAGCCAAAGCTCCCTGTTCAGCCAGGCTGGTCTTCTTGCACCAGCTCTTCCTTCAGCACACAGGGACAACCTGCTCCTGCACCTTTAGGATTTCCTTACTGAAGGATGTCCAGTCTTCCTGACTTCCTTGCCCCTCAGGATTGCCTCCCAAGGGGCTCTGTCAACCAGGCTCCCAAACAGTTTGGAAGTCCAAAGTTACTGTTCTGCTGACCCCCTTCCTTACTTCTCTTACTTCATTTCCTACAAAGGGAACAGGATGGATAGCAAAGGTTCTGCAGTGTGAATTAATTTAGAGTTCTTGAATCAAAACTCCAGAAGAAGTTCATAAAGCTTGATAAATGGGCAAGACTGAGACAGACAAAATTTACCGTGGCCAGGTACAGCTTAATAAATCTTTCTGGGTACCAAAAAGACTCGTTTAGATTGTTCATATATACAGAAAGACTCTAAACTAGTTGGAACATCTCAGGCGAACTATATAGCATCACTGTGGACAATTCACCAGAAATATCCATTCAATATGTAACTGCAACACAAAAAGCAAGAAATTAGATTAGTTTTGTCCTAAGCACACAAATAGTCCAGGTAATTTTTAATACCAGTGATTCCACAAGAAGCACATATTTGATTAAGGCATACAATGATATTACAGTGATATTTCTAGGACCTCTCAGAGCCAATTTATAATTTTTTTATGGCTTTTTCATTTTTTTTTTTGTCTTTGCAATTGTATATCTTTATAATTTCCTGATCAGAATGCCATACACTGTCCAGGCAACTGCCTGACAGAAATCCAAGTGTATTATGCCTGCATTTGACACTGAAGCATTTATCAAGCTTTTATCTCACAAAAAATAGGTATCACATTAGAAAGACAAGATATATTTTCCACAGTCACATACTCACTTGCAAGCAACTACATCATCATCCTTTAAACTTTTATTGATCCAAATTCATGTCAGGCACACCATTACTTAGCCAAGGCAAATACCAGGCTGACAGGCCTAAAATTATTTGAGTCATTTTGTTCAGTCCTTTAAAATACTGGCAGGGCATTGTCTTCCAACCAATCTTCTGAAACTTACCTGACATTCTGGGAAAAAATTATTAGCATCAACAGCCTGTACAGCACTTGGGCCATCTTGTCTTATACTCTGAAAAGAAAAAGTTTCAGCCTTGATTTTTAAAATTCTACCTCTAGAAGCTGAAAAAACACTGGTATGAAGAAGAGAATCTCATCCCTTTATGATACTTCTGCTTTTTCTCCCAAATGCAAAATAGAAAATTCTACTAACACAGAATTTGCCTTCCAGGGTTTTGCCAATATTTAAGATTCTTTAGTATTGACAGTGCATAGTCTCTGGTATTAGACTGAGAGCAAACTCAGCCTCAGTTTCTTTTCCTATCCCTCTTAATTGGAGCTGGTCATTCTGGTAGCTCACAGGCCACTGCAGCCAGTGCCTTATGTTTTAATTCAGGGGAGTGGAAGGGATTTCCCACCTGTTGAATACCCCTTTAAAACCTCTTATTTCCAACTTGTTAATGACTTAGAAACAGGTAATGGAGCCTTTAATATAAAATGCCCCTTTCACTCCCATGACCTACTGATTCTTCCTGAATAAATTGTAACCACAGACACTGATATTGCAATCACAACTTTTTCTGTAAGGTTTCATACTGAAATATTTTGTTGCATCATGGCTTAAAGGAGAGCATTTTATTCTTTTATACAGACTAGAAGGGAGCTGGTTAACCTAAGCAAGGTGAGGTGGGCAGAGATAATCAGTGGCTTCCTGCATTAATTCATCTGTCTTCCTGCTGCTCAGAAAGATTACAACATTTCCATGTGCACAGAAATCAGGCTCCTATCCTCCTACTGTTAAATCACATTTTTCCTGTTGCTCTCACAGGGTGGCTCTGTAACAGTGCACAGGGATCAGCAAGACAGACAAAACAATTTTTCAAATAACGTTTCATGAGGAGTGCTATATTCTCATTATAAAAAGGAACTGATGCTTTAAAATAAATCCTGAAGATAGGAACACATTCCTTAATACAACTAGAGCATCATTGTGAAATATACTGATCAGAAATCCTTTCACAATACCTGTTTTCCTTTTAATATATCAAATACTAGTTAAATAGTATGTCATTTTAAATTCTAGCTTCATCTGATGCAACAACATCACTGATCAACAACAGCACATATGCCACTTGACAGAATACAAAATACAGAAACTCTCAAGAATGAAGTTTTAATATCTCTTATTAAAGCAAGAGCATTTTTGCAACAGATGAAAAGTGCTGCAGGTTTTATTAAAGTCAACAGCCCACCAGACTTCATCACTAATTACAAAACACACCCACATCTTGTGCATTTGTAATTCCAAGTGGCATCACTGTTTAGCTGAAATCAAGAGGCAGCAATTGTCCCTATTTCAGAACCTTCCAGACACTTGGTGAACTCATTTAACCTAAAGCAAAATATGTGGCCCAGCTAAGAATAACAACAGGAAAGCCCTTGCTGGATATTCCTGAACCTGATTAAACTGAAGCAGCACTGCATAACACAAAAACCCACCCTCATCTGCCTTGAGTTCTTGGTCAATCAGCTCAGAAGTGATTTACTCTCACAAGGAAGGCCATCATGTGTGAAGGTTAAGAATTACTGCTCAAGTGTGCTGTGCAGGAGGTGAGCTGTGTGTTCTTCTGCCCACACATCAGCAAATATCAGGGGTGTTGGAGCCTGGCAGTAACCAAAGATTTTGCCATTCTGACTTGAGCACTCTCTGGCCAACACACCATTCCTGGACACAGAACACTCGAGAGCTGGAGCTCACATTCCCAGTCCACTGATGCACAAGGGGTTAAACATTTACTTCTTTTCCCAGACTCTCCAATATCCACACTAAACAAAAGCTACATCCTCTTAATGGAGGTGATCTCTGCACAGCACAGCTGCCCTCCTATTACCATTTCAAATAACAATGGCAACTGAAGTCCATCACTTCCAATTACTCAAAACACATTTAACAACTGCAGACAGAAAAAAAACCCCAGTATCTGATTTTCCAACTATTTCAGTATATTGGCTTATCATCTTCTGTAGCAGATTTCACCTCAAAAATATCTAGGGTGTTCTAAAGTACAAAGCAGCACTTCATTCCCAACTACTTGGCAAAAAAAAACAAACCCTGGAATGGCAACTTGCCTTTCCAACTTAGTGCTGAAACACTATGGTACTTACTGGATAGAGAATAGTTTGGTTAGCCATAATACCTTTAGAATCATACAACTTCAAAAATATTTGGATTAATTAGCTTAGTTTTAATTCAAATGTTATCCAAGAAAAGACATTTCACCTGTAAGTGAATTTCTGCTATATTTCATGTCTTTTTCACTCTTTACACCTTTGTCATATTTGCACACAGCATGCAACCATTTTTCTTACTAAATGCCTGAAAAGCTCTTTTTTGTAAGGTCTTGCAGCTCTCCAGTTGCTCAAAGTGTTTCACAGGACTACTGCTGGAGATGGAAGCAATCCATTCCTGAGCTCAGAGGATGAAAACATTCTGTAATTCAACTGCTGGGCATCATTTGTCATACATGTCGGACAATTCTGGCCATTCATTCATTCACTGCTGAATTCTTCACATCACTTGTGTGAGGTGAAGCAAAACATCTGCAAATGTCACACACACTTCTTTTCCTGGAATACTTCTCCTTTTCCTATTCATCCTCCCTTTTCACCTCTGCAGTCTCCTACTTTCTTTTCTTTCTGTGCACACATAAAGAGTGTCCACATTCACCCACAAGTAAAAGAACAACTGAGCTAAGCTGTTGGGGGAAAAGAGCTAATAGATGAGCAGAGGGGGTGTGAAGATGTTTCAGATCACTTGTAAGTGAAAATAAGGCAGTAAAATATTCTGTAGGTTTTCCTAGTGGACTTTACCCTGTAGTCTGCCAGGGTAAAACAATGTCCTAAAACAGAAAGGGAACAGGGACTGAAAGTAAAGGGGAGTGCAAAGTTTCTCTTTTACCCTCCTGCCTAGGAAAATTATCAGGCTTTTGAAAATTTCCCATATACTGTTTCCCCATTTTTCCTACCCTCAATTCCTCCCCAAGGAGCAACCAACCTTGTATACAAGAGAGAACAGACTACTACTGCTAATTTACCCATACAGAGGAACATATTTAGCATAAGCCTAAATTTAACATTATTAGGAACATATATAAGCCCATACTTAGAAAATAAGTTTCTATTTTGGACCTTCCTGAGAACAGAAGGCACTGCTAATTTTAAAACAAACAGAAATAAGAACAAGCTCAAAATTATGCTGCACCTTTAAAAAGAATAATTTCAGTATAAGACTGTGATCTACACAGTGCAAAAATTTTGCTTCTTAAAATAATTTTTAAAAGAATGATTTTTCACATGCTTTTTTACGCAGGCTCCATCTTGACTAAAAGGAAGGTAACAAACATCAAAAGCTAAATTGTTCACGAGACTGCCTGAAGAAAAAGGTTCTTTCAGGTCAGGATGAAGGGCAGTAACATTCACCTCAGCCTCAGCAATTAAGAAAATTGTTTCCATATCTACAGGCATCAGTCTCTTGAAAACTGAAGGAAGAATCTATTCAATGCAAACATGAATGAAATGTTGACCAGACAGAAAAAAAGGACTAAAAATATACTTTGATAACAAAAGACTCTTTTGGAGGGGGAAAAAAATGAGTAGCTAGGCAATCCATTAAAATTATTTCTCTGGCTTCCATTCAGATGCTGTCCAAGCACAGCTTCATTGTTTGGCATGTGGCTTGCATCTCCTCACATCACCTTCATTCTCTCACTCAGATAACCTCAGATAAAAATACACAGAGACCTATTATAGGATTCAGCAGTATTAAACCAGTAGCCAGCAGCAAAAACTGGGGCTCTCGTGATTCATAAAGAATTTTTAAAGCCCTTGTGAACTACAGAGCACAGAGAGGAGGGTGAAAGCTTTCACTACACTGAAGCATAGGACTGTCAAGTTCACTTCCAAAGCAGGAGGTGTTGTTATCCACGGTGAGAGGGACATCCAGTTACTGCATCTGCACATTCCCACAGGAAGGTAGTGCAGCTGAGGGAAGGGAATGCTGGATCTGACATCCATTTCATCAGCCTAATAAATTTTAGACTAATTATGGAAAATTATTTCCCATTTCATTTCCACATCAACGGGGCTTTTTTTGCTTCTCAAGCCTCTTCAAGGCGCAATATTGGCACCCTTTAATCATCTGCCACTAAAACACTGCCAGCACAGAACAGGACTGTACACATACCTAAATGTTCTACAGAATATATTTGAGTATCTATTTATAGATGGAAAGAAAAAATATTTATCCAGGTGAAATTGCAGAAGGTGATTCTGGTTGATGGAGAGCCCCCCCTCCAGCATCCTCTCAAAGCAGCAGAAAATTGCACCATCAAGCAGACAGGGATATCATCACTATTATTGTTATTATTACTATTTTGGTTTAAGAAAATGCTGACATTTTATGGTTATTAATCAGGAATAGCCAGCACACTGCCCAGTGAGTACAAATTAGGACTCCTGCTGATGAATGATCTTTTCAGCCCACCTTTCTGGCACCCCTGTGTGCTCCTCTCCACTCCTCCACTGTGCAGCACACTTCTTTTCCTCTTCCACTGCTCACGACTGCCGCCTCACTGTCACAGACAAAAGGCTCCTCTCCCTCTGCAGAGCAAGAAAGGGGACATACCCTGCCCTGATGCTGCCTTGCCTCTGCAAACCACCCTGGATTCTCACCACAGAGCTACAGAGAGCCTGAGCTGCAGCCAGACATCAGCAGCCCTTCCATTTTCAGCACAGCTCAGTCTCGTCAGGCAGTATGCCTAAACTAGTAGCAGAACTAAAAGCAAAATAGGAAGGATGAGTTTGATAAGGGAGGCCTTATCAGCCTTATCAGCCTTTGCTGCCGACAAACCCACCAGAAATGGGGGAAGGGAGGCACTTTTAAAGGCTTTTCCACACTGCAGTATCCAGGAGCCAGACTCCACTGAGCACACACACAATAGACACAGTTGCCGTAGCAACAGCATCACATGGAGATTTTTCAGCAAAGCTTCTCGCTTTTCACCAAGGTTACTTTCAGATTACCACTTAGCACAGGGATCTGTATGGATCAGACAATATCTTGCATCTGTCTGGAGCATTCCTGCATGAAAAGATGCGACGGCCACACCACAGGGAAGAATAAGGCACTGCACAAGCAAAGCAGGGACTGGGCTCTCAAATTACCATCTGACAGCAACAGCTTGCAAGCTAATATATTGTCACCTCATGGCAGACTAGAAGTGTGATCTGTTGGAATCAAATATGCTCTCATCTTTTGTTTTGTTTTCAAAAAAATTACTAGATTTCAATAAAGATCTACAGCACACTTCTGCAACAAGGGACTTCAGTTTCTAATACTGATCAGCACTGCAAAAAAAAATTCCCCAAAAGAAGAAAAAAAAAAAAAGTAAAACCAGGGAACATCTAAGCTGCTTGTTTTAACACATACTTTTATCATTCCACTAATGTTGTTAAAAGGCAGTGAAAGTATATGGTGCAGCACATGTCTTGAGAAAAAAACTGGCCACAAAAAAGAGCACCTAAATAATTTACAACCTTAAACTACACCAGTGAGTTATTTACCTTGTTTCATTTGATCCTCCTAATTTTTCAGATAAACAAAACCACATCAGTCTTTCCCCCCTGAAATGCAAGATTTTTGTTTTCTCAAACATTTAAGTGATCATCACTCCCAAAAAACAGAGAATAAGGACTTGTTCAAAACATAAATATCCCTTGAGAAAACACTTCTTCATCAGTTCTTTCTGCTTAAGGGAGTTTTAAACTTTGACATTTTCAAGTTTTTGGCATGCAATCTCTTGACTGTAAAGCTGCAAAAGTAATCCCCCACATAATCAAATGACACAACAGAACTGCTTTGCAACTTGTTCACAGGATACAAACATCCAAAAAGACTGGAAGTTGGCAAAGAATCAAAACTAATCAAATTAAATAGGATTGCTCCTGCATTTATGTCTTGCTATCTATAAAGATAACAGCGTGTTCCTGAAATACATCTTTATGACAAACAATAGGCAATTTCAGCATCAGTTGTGTATATATAGTTCCAAGCAAATGGCTGTCACACCATAGCAGAGAGCTTCATTAGAGAAGAGTGCTTCAGGCTCCTCTAGAAGACAGGCAGTTCAGAAACTGTCTGCTACAAGAGCTGCAGAGACACAATTATACACCCAAGTCTTGACAGTTTGGGGGAAAGAATCACATTAGCTCTGATGAGTTTTAGAAAACCTTCAAATTTCTTGGCCCTCTGCTAATAAAGGACATTGCAGCACAACAGATATTAACTTTACCTCTGGAAGAATAGGCAAGCACAAGACAAAAGAAGCTACTGCAACAACTTAAACAGAAATAAGCTGAGGTCTCCACCATACAAAGTCATGACTGGGTAGCCTAAGGAAGATGCCACCACATGAAAAAACTTATTCCTGTTGCAGGAGTATTTTGAATAAACTCTCCAGCTTGAATTAAGAAAATATTTCAATTGTCCTTATGCTCTTCACACATACAGCAGCATGGTAGAACTAAAACTCAGAAGCAATGCCACAGAATGGGACACAAAATCAAAGGCACTAAATTCTAAATTACTGTGCAAAAGAAAACCTACTCCCTTACAATGGAAGGCATCTTTAATGAATACAATTGGAAGGAGACAAGGCAAAAACTATGTAGGCAGAAGCTAACTCTAAGCAGGGTGGGAGAAGGGGAAGAAAGCACCTTTTGTTATGTACGTTTGGGAGCATGAGAAAAATGTAGGTGAAATTTGTGGGAGAAGTAAAAAAAAAAATCTCATCATCCTTTATCACCAACACATCTGCAGAAGCTCCATTTGAAAGGAGGACTTCCAATTAGTAGAACAGGAATAGCCTTACTTTATTTCAAACACAGAAGAATATTAAAATAAATGCAAAATCCTGAAATCGGGGATTTGCATATTAAGTTATCTACTGCATTTAAATCTGGGTATGTTAGAAATTCTCTTCTTCTGAAAGAAGAGAACAAGCAGCTTGATTACTCTTCTCCTCGCTGAACTTCTGACCAAGGTTTAGGACTGCCTGGAAGTCCTTTGCCTCTACCCTAAATAAGATAATGTTCCTCCTCACTCAAACACACATCCTAAAAGTAAAATACAAGGAAGAGAAATGTTAGCTTGTAACAGAAGTCTGCCACTCCTACTCACATATTTATAGCACCAGGGTTGAGCATAAGGGTTGTAGAATTTAAAATAAATGGGAAGGATATTAAGGACTCTGAAGACAAACAATCCTAGGTGGTAGCACACCAGGCACAAGGAAAAATGCAGTTTAACAGTGAAACTGTCCCACTGGGAAAGCCATCAGCAGGTTCATAAAGCATTCAAGGGAAACGATGATCAAGTACTGATGATACAGCTTAAAACAGCAGTTTTGAAGAGCTTCCATCCAAAACCAGAGGAGAAAGGGTTGCACATTAGTCATGGGAGAAATTCCAAGTCCATGGGGCCTGAAATTAGGAACGGCATTAGAATTTGTAATTGGCCATACAACTTCCCAAAGAGATTGTTTTAGTTGCAAGGTCAGAAACACCAAGGACAGAACACCTAAAGCACTGGGAACATCATCATCTCCATTAGTAAGTGAAGTTAAATTATTTTAAGATATTCTTGGCCAACTTGGTGTTGTGATAAGCATTCTTATGACGAGTTTCTGCTGAGAGGAAAGGTTTGCATCTCTGAGCTCATACTTTGAAAAGCTTCTTTAATATGAATTTTTCAAGTTTCTGGTGGGTGGTCTTTAAGATCTTTTTAAAGATGAAAATAAGTACATTTTGTGAAACCTTGTATCTTTTACTACAGAAAGAAAGCAAGGCAAAAAGCAAGGCAGAAATTTGATTAAACCAGCTTACAGGAACAATTGCAAACTAAAAGCCAATTGCAAACTCAGAAAAGCCAGAGAACTAGGCCAGACTCTCTCCTTAAACATGACAGGACTGAACAGGATGAACACACTGTTCACCTTCATGGCAAGCCTGAAGAGGTTAATTTTTAAAAAGCCACAAAAATCCCCTACATCTCCTCAAAAGACTCAGAGTTCTGAAGAACCCCTCTACAGGCCTGTCTGTAATATTGTCAAAGGATTTAGTCATTCCACAGGGAGAGCCAAAGATTTTACAATTTTTTAAAATGAGATCTGATTAAAATTTAACACAGTTAAATAACATATCTAGGAGTTTAAATACCCTACTTCTAAAAATGATGGCAAGTGGAAATTGCAAGACAAGCAGGATCTTTGAAAATCAGCTGTTTTACATGTCTAGCACAGCAGAGTATGACTTAAGCCAGAGCTTCAGAAATGTTGGGCTACTACCTGCTCATTCCTAACCAGACTGTCACAACACACTGCACAAGTGTGATGAGCTTTGGGTGCCTTTCATTATAACAGTCCTATTTTAAAACAAAATTTCTGTTCAAAAGAGTTTGACCCAAAGGAGTTACACCCCAGATTGCTGTGTAGCCCTTCAGAAGGATCTTGACAGGCTGGAGAGATGGGAACAGCAGAACTGCCTGAAATTCAACAAAGGCAAGTGCAGGGTCCTGCACCTGAGAAGGAATAACCCTGTGAAATACCCAGTACAGGCTGGAGGCTGATCTGCTGGGAAGCAGCTCAGCAGAGAAGGACCTGGGAGTCCTGCTGGACAGCAAGCTGTCCATGAGCCATCAGTGTGTGCTGGTGGCCAAGAAGGCCAAAGGTGTCCTGGGGGCATTAGCAAGGGCATTGCCAGGAGGTCGAGGGAGGTGATCCTGCCCCTCTGCTCAGCCCTGGTGAGGCCTCACCTGGGGCACTGTGCTGAGCTCTGGGCTCCTCAGGACAAGAGATTTGGAGCTCCTGGAGTGGGTCCAGCAGCTGCAGGGCTGTGAAGGTGATTAAGGGACTGGAGCATTTCTCTCATGACAAAAGGCAGAGAGAGCTGGGCCTGTTCAGCCTCAAGAAGAGAGGGCTGAGAGGGTGCTCCATCAATGTCTGTAAGTATCTGAAAGGAGGGTGCCAGGAAAATGGAACCAGGCTCTGCTTGGTGGTGCCAAGCAATAGGACAAGAGGCAATGGGCACAAACTGATGCACAGGAGGTTTATCCTGAGTATCAGGAAGAGCATCTTTACTGCGCAGGTGATTGAGGGCAGGAACAGATTGCCCAGAGAGGTTGTAAAGTCTCCTTCCCTGGAGATATTCAAAAGCCATCTGGACAATCCTGACTAATGTGCCTGAACAAAGAGGTTGGACTAGATGACCTCCAGTGGTCCTTTCCAACCTGAACCATCCTATGATTCTGTGACTAAGCTAGTATTCATATTCAGGATAATATTGCTCAGGAGAAAATCTGCTTCACAGGTGACCCACCTGCAGGCCTAGGACAAGGCAGCATGAGCAGTCACAGTCCAGAAAGTAAGCAAAGACCATGTGCAGTTTCACCTTCTCTTTTCATTATCACATGAACTGCATATCCACGATTAAAAGCAAAATAAAAGAACAACTAAGAATAAAAGCCTTGATAGCTTATCAAGACCTTTACTTGGTATTTAAACATAAATAGCACATAAGGCACTGTGTGATCTTGTCCACAGATCATGTGGTACATGCTGTAAATTGTCTTTTTAGGAACTGAAGTCATCTCCCTTCAGAGTGAAAGCCAGTGAATGCTGTCACTGCTACTGTTGGCACATATTTGCTTACCCCTAAATGTTTATGCTCCCTATGTCAAGGCTTGTGTGCTGGAACAGCTTTGAGAACTATACAAACGCAGAATGGAGAGATCAGAGAAATCTGCTTAATGTAAAAGTGAAGGCAGGGCAGAACATGAACCACGAGATGGTCAATGGATTCCCAGAGCAGCTGATTCTGAAAAGCAGCAGTGACACAGAGCACTGTCCATTTCAGCAACCTGCACTGAGAAATTCACAGGATTTATCTGCAATACCCCCAGTAAGGAAGAAAGTTCTTTTTTGTTTTGATTAGTCTGCTGAATTATCACAGCAAAGCTGCTCTCAAGTTTAAACATAAAACTAATGCTGCTAGCATCCATGAATTTTAATATATTCAGTTCTCAAAACTGTCTATGCTACTACAGCAACTGAAGGTGTCTCAGTCTGAGGCATTTATTCTCCTGTCTTGAAATGTTATTAATGTTATCATTCATTTATTACACAGTCTGGAAATTATGACACTGAGGATGTCTCTTCTTCTGGGTATCCAAATTGCTTACAAACCAAAGCCTTGTTTCCCAAGGCATTTTCTCGGTATCATTCTACGTGCATCACAAAATGAAACAGAGGACTTTTCAGTGGTCTGAGTGCTCCACACAACTGCTTTCCCTACAGTCAGGATGAGGATGAGTTACTGGTAGAATGGCCATCTGCCCTGTCCGTGCTGTACCAGTGTGGGTGTTCTGTTCTGCACCACAACACAAGCCAAGATTAATGAAAGCAGGCTGAGGGCACATGAGCACACCCTCTGCACCACCCTGCTTTTCTTAGCACCAAATGGCTGCGTCCCATCTCCTGTTCTCATCACATCTCTGACAACCAAAGCTGGTTGCCTTGCTACAAAACAGGGTAGCAAGTATCAAGCTAGCTTATTTCTCCTTCAATTTTTATTTTAACCTAATCAAAGGTAATTCCTCTGCTTAAGTCAACAAGTGTTTGTGTTTACACCATTTATCAATACCATGGTAGCTTCAGTGGAAGCTGAGAACATAAGAACCTTGCAGGCTTTGGCACCCAAAGTCTGAAGGCCTCTGAATCCAACCCTCTTCCTTTTTCTGGATTAATAATAGATTCATACTCCAAAAGATTCCTGAAAAACACTCCCTTTTAGTATGGGCCTTTCCCAGCTGAAAAACAGACAACTACCTTTCTGTCTTTCCTTCCTGCTCTTAGGTCTCGAATCTCAAGTAAATCTTGTGAGTGAACTATATTTCTTCTCAAATAAATGAAGTATAATGAAAACAACTATGTCTAAGGCTAAAAATTATTGTGGTTTTTTTTAGTCTATTATCACCCTCTGCTTTAGATGTCCTCTTTAAGGTCAGGACACGGACGAGCACACAGTATACCAAAAGACTTACAAAAAGGGACTATTTTAAGCCACAACAATTAAGCTCCACAGTGACAAAGGCAGCCAGCAAAGGAAACAGAAGAACTTCAGAATTATCTTTTTTGGTTCCTTTCACCATTTCCTCTTACATGTGAGCAAAAATTCTTATAACGGCACTTCTGAGAATTTTTTTCTCCCTTTCTTTTGTAGTTTCCACTTCTCAGCTAATTTTGGCGTGTCCAACTGGTTGCTTAGAGATGCTTCAGTTTTTATTGCTCTTTTTCTGTTTGTACTTTAATTTTACTCCGAATGTCACCTCTAGCAAGACTAGTTTTGCAAGTGAAGCAAGAAAGGCTCAGAAAAGCCTTTTTAAACAACCACACCGAGGTCTACAGAGCAGCATCCTACACACCTTTTCCTCTCCTACATCCAAAAAGCGTAGGAAAGAGTCTTTAGCAACATTTAGCACTGTCTCAACAGGAGGCAAGTCTCTAGAAGTCTGTCTTACAGGACAGGATGGTTTTGATCTCTGGCAGTGAGGGAATATTTTATTGGAGAGAGAGAAAGAGAGAGAAAGAGAGAGAAAGAGAGAGAAAGAGAGAGAAAGAGAGAGAAAGAGAGAGAAAGAGAGAGAAAGAAAGAGAGAGAGAAAGAGAGAGAGAAAGAGAGAAAGAGAGAGAGAGAGAGAGAGAGAGAGAGAGAAAAAGAGAGAAAGAGAGAGAGAAAGAGAGAAAGAGAGAGAGAAAGAGAGAGAGAAAGAGAGAGAGAAAGAGAAAGAGAGAGGGCACTGCTAAAACCACCCAGGACAGCAAGTGTGCACAGTAGGGGAGAGCAGGGAGGATAAAAGCAGCATGTCCAGCTCCCAGACATGCCCGCTCTCCTGCCCCAACCACTTGCTGAGCCCTCTCCACTCCCATGCTCTGTAGGACAGTGCCATGCTGTGGCCACTCTGCTCGCTGGCTCTGCAGTCTCTGCAGGTACAGTAGGCCCGTTTCCTGACCCACTTTCCTCACCAATCTCTATTTAGCTCTACGCTAGTGATGCTCCTGGCATGACAATCAGATACTGCAGCCTGCAGTGCAGTTCGTTACAACACATCCGCGAGCTCCGAGTAAATCCAGTGGAAAAGTACTGTATCAGCGGGGCCTAATTACACTGAAGTCATTTCCATAAACTTACGTCAAACGCAACAACACAAAAGTGCTCGAGAGATTTAAAAGATGCCTTTTTATTTTAAATCTACCAAATCTGCTAGGCAGAAAGTAAATCCAAAAAGATCTTTTCTATTCAAGGGCTGCAAATGGCAAAAGCTACGAGAGCTAGTACCTTTTCTTTGGATTGCCTAATCAATCTCAGAACTTGTGCCACTTAAAACCTGCCATAATTCCTTCCACTGTCATTTATTCTTAACTAGAGAGGAGCTCTACACTTTAATGTCCAGCGAAATTGTAAACTTAATCTCACTACAGCTATTAAAATTATCTTCTTATGTGCAAGAACCAAATTTCTCCTTCCAACACAACCACTTCAGAATTAACTTCAAATCCTACTTGCACTTGCAGTTACCTTCAGATTTTACTTGCACATACACGTGTAAGGGATAAATTGGCTTTGGAATATTAATGGTTATACCAGCTAGGACTGTTCTGGCTCCAAAGTTAAGGTGAGTGAATACCTCTGAGATCAAGAAACTGGAGTTTGGTCATACTTCATTTTTTTGCAAAAAAAAAAAAAAAAAAGCAGGTGTTTCCCTTCTCTTATAGGGAAATATTGTAAAAAATGATCATAACATGAGCCTCAGTTAAGAAATCCAATTGCCAAGCCCCTAAGTGATATGGTAGTAATTCGCTACACTATGAATCTCTACTTCCTTCCTGGACACTGAGGTTAACTGGAGAGTTCTGCAGTAAATACAATGCAGGAACAGCATACATTGCTAATATTTTGCATGTAGAAGGCACTGAAATATGAAACATTTAAGGGTCTTACCAACTCTTTCTTTGGCAGGACACTTTTTCTATTCAGTGGAATATTTTTGTACTTTAAAAATTCAGATCCTTATCAAGAAAAGTTTTGAGAGTTACTCAGAATCATTATACCAAAATGTTTTAATTGTCTTAAGATTAGATACACTGAATTTAAAACACTAAAACCAGCACAAACTTATTGACTGATGATAAATAGTCATCAACAGAAAGTACTGAACATGCCCTGTGGGGCCATGAGTGCCTTACAGGTGTGGATCATTTATAGAAGGTACTGTGTACAGGAGGGAGCATGAGGAGCAATTATTCACAAAGCAGTCCCACTGTGCACTGTGTACAAGCATAAGTTCAATCCTTTGCAGGTGTTTATTCATGTGCAATATGACCAGTTTTGCTGGTGAGCAAGAACTTTTACTAAAAAGAAAAATCTTGTAGTTTGGCAGATGACACAAACTGATGGCATTGTGGTGGTTTGGTCTTTTTTTTTTTTTGCATTTGCACTACCATAATCACACTAATTTACTAAATAAACCAAAGATTCCCAAAAATGGACCCCAAAATGCTTATGTAAAATGTCTGCAACCAGAAGTCTGATTATCCATTAAGTGGGATGATACCAGCCAACAGCAAGAGAAAACAAAATTAAACATCCATCAGAATGTGCAATTCATCCAAATTTCATACCACAGGCACCTATAAATATATGAGTCATTATTATAATGTACAAGGTAATTATATTTCATCACTCATTACCTTGACCCAGGGAGGACCTCTCATCTTCAGATGGAAGATGCAATCCAGACTTGCATTTTATGATTAAGGAACCCTGTGAGAAGCACAGCTTACATAAAGCAGCACCCTTAGACTGGCAGCCGTGTAGACACAGAAGAAACTCAACATCAAAAAACTGCTGTGGACTGCTTCTTTTACCCACCAGTGCCCTCACACCACGTATTTCACATTTAAACCCAAGAGAAGCAGACAGAATCCAGGAGGGCTCTGCAGGAAGGACACAGCTGGGACAGTTGATAGTGACAGATCTACCATAACTCACAGACACCTGGCAAGCAAAGAAGGTGTTTAGAAGTACAGAGCTTCTTTGTTCCTACCTATGATGGGATCAACAACATCACTAAGAGATTATTGTGCTGCCTTGTTATTTATTGAAGATAAGATCACCCTCAGGGCAGTCCCAGGGCAAAGAGCCTGGCAAAGCAGAGATCCTCTTGACAGCTTTTCCTCAGGACTAAATTTTACAGTTCATCTGATTTTAGCTTCCTGAGCCATGCTAAAACTAAAACAAAACCTAAAAAACTAAACACAAAACTAAACCTAGACCCTCGAAATTCGCTTCCCTAACCTCACATCTACTCAATTCAAGTAGAGAATACATAGTCAGGCCTTGGAGTTTAGGAAGAGTAAATGGATTACTGTACTGGATCAGCCCACTCCAGTGACAACTGTTTCACAAGCACATAACAGAAACTCTTACACAATAACCTACAAAGTCTATCTTTAGGGTCCATAAAAGTTTATATCCTTTCAAGACACTATAGAGATGTTTGTTTGCTTTTTTTATGTGAACTTGGAAATGTTCAATATTGGCATCCAAACATCCACTGAGCCCTGCTATGATATATTTCCTTCTCCAAAGCATTTGTTATTGTTTTTAATCAAACAGAAGCTGTCTAGGAATCCGAGGCTCTAATCTGAATTGTTACTGCTTGAACATCTGTTAAAAAATTCTGGCCGCAAAAGTAGAACAGATTCTGCTTTACATGGAAAACTACATAAGTAATAAAAATCTGGCAAATCAAGAAACTTTCGGGTATATAATCTAAGATGCAATCATTAAATTGCTTCTTAGTCGTGGACTATGGAGTCAGAGTAAGAGAAAAACCACAAAATAAACCTTGGTTTTGATGGTTACTTTCAATGTTACTGTGCTGAGTAGGCTGACTCCTGGTCGATTTGCAAATCCACACATGCCCCTGGGAGTGGGATCTCAGAGTGTTTAGCATCATGGCAGATTTCCAGTTCTTGGCAGGAGGGTTGTTTTTCTCCATGAATCAGCAACTGTCCATCACACTACAATCTGTGAAGTGAAAAACCCACCTCATCAGCATAAGCTAAATGCATGTATGTGGGTATACATCACAGAGGACTTTCTGGTCTCCCTCTCTGCAGCACACATGGGAGGACTGTCATTTGCACGAGCACATACATGTGCCTGAAAGCCAACCACAAGAGGAAGTGATTGATCTCCCCTTCTGCAGTCCTGTAATGCTTTGATAACAACATCATCTTCATGGTAAGCCTTTGAATGTTATGGTAAAGAACACAAACAACAACCCATCCTATTTACTGCTTTCTCCTGTCAATGGGCAACTCCAGAGCCAAGTCCACTGCAGAACAGCTGTGCCTGCTGCTGGAGACTAAAGAACATTTTCATTGTCACATAATGCTTACCAGTAAATGCATTCTAAACACCCATCAGCAAAGAAAACAAGAGTACATAAGTAACATTTGAAACATCTTCCTGAAACGTGCTCCAGAATTTTAACAGCTCTCTATAATACAGATGATGCTTCTAAAAAATGATAGCAAATGAGGTGAATGCTGCCCCAGAAAAGTGAACTTATTCTCAGAAATACTCTGACAAGCAAATCATGAATTTTGGAGATGTATTACAGAAAAGGATGTACTAATAATTCCTCATTTTATTCTTCCTGTGTCTGTCTCTTTCTGATACACAAGAGATTGCAGTATTCCTATTGCATGGCATCGCTGTGCTAATATTAAATAACAACAGATTTGCTGGCTGCTCAAAAATGCCATTTCTTGAAGGAGGCAGGGGAAAAAACTTCTATAATCAGAAATTCACTCTCAAAATTCAGGAATCAGACACTCCCACCCCTCATGATTCACAGTGTAAACTCCTAGAAAAACTGTAACCTGATCCACTGGATAAAGCAGTTCAGCAAAACGTCTGGGTCTTCATTGTTTCCTCTGTTTGAATTATATGTCCAGGGCATTGCAAAATTTACCCAAATTATTCATTATTTTCCAGAATCTAATCATAAAACCTACACTTCAGGGATACAAATTCACAATTTGAGGCTAAGCACAAATTCACTCACTCAACTGGTTTTATTTCTTGCAGCATTAATTCGCACATGCACTGAAGATCATCGACCACAGAACAGCCAAGTTATCAAACTGCAGCAATGCTGTCGAAAGGAAGGTTTGTTTCTTTTTTTCTTAAATGCAAACATGTATTTTATTATTAGCTGCATAAGGGTGATCTATGTTTACACAGCTCAGAGCTGGATTTAAAACCAATTTTAACAGCCAACTGTTTCAACTTGCATGTAAACAAACATACTGCATTTCTTCATTAGCTGGAATTTGCTGCAGTCTGTCAGCCATCTGTACTGTCTTGCATTCTGCTCTCTATTCAGAGCACCACTATCAAATGTTGGTGATATAGTATTGCTCTCTTTGGAGACATCATGACTACACTATAAATAGTTTAGAGACATAAAGCACTATTTCTAACAGTTGTCTTAATATCTGCTTTCTCAGAATGCATTAGGTTGTGCTATTTCTCATCCAATTTTGGTTCTCTGTACCTTTTTTTTGTGTGAATACAAGGAAAAAAGATTTTATTTTGGCTCTCAGAGGTACAGAGCAAAAACTGCAGCTTGAGCAATGCTTTATCCAACTTCTGCTCCCCCCCAAATCCCAGAAGCAGAGGCCAAACCCCAGAACATAACCCTGCAAATATCTGCAGTGCAGTACAAGGGTGACTGCACAGTGCACAAGAGCCAGGCTGTCCTTACACCAGCTAGTTTAGGTGCTAGAGCCAGCCCTGGAGCACCTGCACAGAGAGGTGTGGGCTGACCCACGCACTCCCCGAGCCACATCCCACCAAACCAGCCTGGAATCTTGCACCATGCTGGGGCAGCTCTGTGCTGGAGCTCAGGAGCTCCCAGAGCCCTGCAGAGCTCGCTCCAGCCAGCTCAAACATCAGCACAGCCTTGGCTCCAGCAGGAGGGACCACAGCACAGCCCGGTTGGTGCCACCTGTCCCCAGCCTTGCCCTGGGGTCTCAGTGCCTGCAGACACAGCCTTGAGCAGCCTTGCAGCCCCTGAGCTCTGCATGCCAGAGGCTTTCCTGATGGCAGCACTGCATCCCAGGCCCTGGGGCTGCCAGGAGCCTCCCAGAAGCCATGGTGGCACCACGAGTCCCCTCCAGGCTGCAGTCACACCCTGGGCTACTGGGCTGCCCTAAACTGCTCCAGCTCTCTCAAGCAATTCCAAGGAGACTGCAGCTCAGCTGAGGACACCACCCAGACAGTTCAGCTACTGATCTGAGCAATGTGCACTACTTTCAAACTTCAGAGGACAGGTGATAGTATCTTTAGAAGAACACAGCCCACTTAAATAAGGGGCTTTTGTAGGTTGCCGAGTCATTCTCTTAGGAAGTGAGGAGGACTGGCAGTGAGGCAGGAAACCTGAAACACACCTTAAACCCCAATTTTCCCTCTTCTAGGGACAGCAGAGCACTTGAGCATTACTTGCATAACCAGCACCACTTGACAAGTGATGCAACCACAAACCACAAAGCTACTTGATATCCATGTTAGTTTTCCAAAGCGAAAGCTGCCTCTTCAAATATGGCTTTTTAGCTCACTCAGTGGATGAGTTTAAAACTTTTCAGGAAGAACTTGATGCTCTGCCTTCAAGTTGACTCCCAGACTTACATCATACTTCTGATTTCAGACGTGCAGTGCTATAAAC
Source organism: Polioptila caerulea (assembly GCA_013397295.1). Lineage (NCBI taxonomy): Eukaryota > Metazoa > Chordata > Aves > Passeriformes > Certhiidae > Polioptila > Polioptila caerulea. The sequence continues at coordinate 488,222 of VYXF01005255.1, read as the reverse complement.
CCACCTTCTCCCAAGAGAACAAATTTGCTGCCCTCCAAGAACAGACTCGTGGCACATTCGTGCAACACCAACAGAGCTGTCCCTGATCAGAGGTGTCAGAACTCTGAAAGCTGATTTTGGTGGTAAAATTACCAAGAAGAGAACATGCCTTATTCTGAGAGATCCACTTCAGCTTCAATTCTCAGTTTCTGACTGAGGAAAGTGTGGTGAAACACTATCTAATTTTATTATCCTGTCAGCCATATACAAAGGAGAGCAGGACTCACTGATAATCAAACCATGAGTGAAAGTTTGCTATCCACTCCCTGATCAAAACAGACTAAAACTTAACCTGTAACTCACCAGAAAAGTTCTTTAGGTTTCTAATCCTCTGGATGAGTTTGGGGGATTTTTCTTTCCCAGCCTAATAAATCTACCACTGGAAATCTCTTCCTCTTCCCAGCTTGTGCCTCTTTTTCTGGAACAGCAGCAACTAAAATGCCTACACCCTTGTGTCCAGATCATCTTCAGCAGAATTTTTTGTGTAGAATTAAACAAGCCAAGTTGCAGGCGTGAAAGCAAGCTGCCAGAGAGGCTCACAGCCACAGAATGCTCCTACAGAACTGCAGTACCACTGTTAAAACATGAGCAAAATAAACTCTGACATGCAACCATTTAGGGGGACAGGACACAAAAGAATGCCTCCTTCCCATTCAATGCCTACACTTATCAAGCAGGAAGTTCAAAGCAGCGCTGGGGGGGTAAGAAAATACAGGTCTGTTTCCTTCAGGTCTGTTTGTTCCCTTCTGTGACTGAAAGAATGAAAAAAAATGCAGTACCACTGTCAAAATTTTCCAGCTCTATTTTGGCACATCATCTCTCAAAACCAGCCTGATCTAAAAATTTCAAGCATGTTTAACTCAAGAGCCCTTGACAACATCTAATGCACAGGCTATTTATCATAAATTGAGGTGCTTATTTTTGGCCTTCACCTTGAAACAGCAAAGAATATCTGTTTTGTCAGTACTAGAAAAAAAAAGTTTACAAATCCTGTCAAATGTATCAATATTATGTATTTTAATGATATTCTACATATGCTGCAGAGATATCCACAACTCTCTGTAACATTTATTCAGCATTACAGATGTGCATACTTTGAACTCAATGTGAAATCAGATCATGTTGGGAACCACTATGACTTGTCCTCTCTACATGAACCATTACTGGATTTAGCACTTTTAAGTGCTAATCACTAGTGTGATTTGTAATGTACTTTAACATGTGGGGGGAAAAAAAGGTTACTTTTTTTTATGTTTCTCCTTTGTCCATTCCACAATTCTGACACACACACAATGACACCCCTAATATCAATAACCCTCACAACTACAGAGAATTTTGAGAAATCTGCAAACCTGCAAGAGACACCCTTTGTAGTGCTAAGTTTTATGTATGAAAAGACAGAAATTTCACACTTTATCCCTTGCCCCAAACGTTGCTGTTATACAGAAATTCAAATTAATAGGTATCATGGGGGATTATAGGTTCAATGGCAAGCTGCATTCAGAACAGCTTTTCTACAGTCTTTGCCTTGTAACCCTCTCAAACTTTTCCAAGCACTTTAAACTCAGTCCTCTATGGTATCCTTTCAATGCCTTCAACTAAATTGATCATGCACCTTTCCAGCTACATGTATGGGATGTATCACTTCAGTGATGTTCAGATTTCTGACTTCAGAGCATGCAATGCCAGCAGCCACCACCTCTGCCAACAGCACTGAAGGAATCAAGAGCTTGGAACATCCTCATGTGGAAGTGGTGCTGGCCCTGCTATGACATTCCAGGAAAGCCTCCAATAAACCAGTTGCCATCCAGTGGGGTTAATTGGGAATCTTCACTAGCAGTGAGCCACCCACCACAACACTTTGCCACTTGCTCTGTTCACAGAGCAGACCCTTCTTCTCCCCAGCCATGATTCAACCAAAACAGATTTGCAGAAGGTACCCAAGTAACCCCACGAAAACACTTTATCTGTCGTGAAAAACTATCAGGTGCTCTTCCATTCCATACTCTCCTCTGCACAGGGCAACTACTAAGAAGAAAATATCAGCTCTTCACCATGCATTAAGCCTTGAAAAGCCAAGGCACCTTGCAGTAGATGCTTTATATTTTGCAAATATACAGCTCTTCAAACCCCAGTGATTTCATCAGGCCAAAACCAGGCCCACAAGCAACATGGTCTGTAAGAGCAGCAGCTTTGCTGCTCTTGCAAAGAATTGAAAAGGTTCCTTGTAGCTGTCTTGCAGATCTCAGAGAAAAATAAAACCTTGGACTATGTGCTGTTTTTCCACAAAAACAATTGTGAGGCCTTGAATTCAAACCCAAAGTAGAAAGTCCAGGCCTATGAAGAAAATAAATGAAAAACAAAAGCCTTATTTCTAGCATAGTTATTTGTGGATAAAGCTGACTTAACGTGTCAAGAGTAATTGAGGTGAAAAAGTTAGCTTTGTGCTTAAAAGGTTCACATAACCACTGTGAGAAAGAAGAAAAATAAAGGGAACTTCTTCAGACAAGCAAAGATCCTTAAAAAGAACTGCAGACAGCATACATGATTCTAGATGACTAATACTGCAACTCAGAAGAAACACTCAAATAAAAAAGATTCTCATGAACCAGGACAGTCTTTTTCAAGAAACATTTTAATGATGACAAAGTCACATCTGTGTCACCTCTAAGCTCCTCTGTCTCATTTTCTGTTTACCCTTGCAGAAGAACACAACATTGCAGACATCAGGTTTTTTAATTTTCCGAAGAGCAGAGCCTGTTTTTAGTGAACTAATTTCAATAGCCTATCTGTCACACAGCCTGTGCATCTATTGCTTCTCAAAAGAAAACAGAGGACAGTGAGAAGGACACAGAATCAGACTTTGTCTTATAAATTTAGAGCAAAACTGTCAGCCTGAACCAATTCAACTTAATTTTATATGACCAAAGAGCAATTTATGCTAGAAGATGGCACGTAACTAGAGAAACTGCAGAACAAACTCTGAAAATCAAAATGATCATTTTAAGCCTCCAGATCAAGGGCTCTGATTTTCAGTGCATGGATGGTTTAACTGCAGAGTAGCTTCTCAACTCATTTTCTACTTTGCAAACTTTGGAGTACAATGCAAATAAGAACAAAGAGGAGAGGACACCTAATTTTAGTGTTTCTGGGCTAAAACAAAATAACAACAAAGAACTACTGAACCATGAAGCAGTTTTTCCAAGCTGCTATTTCAGTTACAGTCTTTCTTTTCCCAAGTCGGTGCTGGAAAGAAGAAGCCAGCTTCTACCCTATCAGAGTAATACAAGCACCTTATTTTATGCAGAGGGGCACATTGAGAGCTCTGAACTGCTTGCATAACACTTCTCTACATTTTGCTGCACCCAAAATGTGTATTATAGCTGACAGGAAAAAAACAGCATGATTTCTTCAATTTCCTTCTCTCTCACTGGCTGCCCCTAGTAAAAAGCATCACTCCTGCAAACTGAACTTGAGTCTTGCCTATTACATTTTAACAACTACCCTGAAAACTCATCCCTCTGACAGCTTATTATTACAGCACTGGACTGAAGCTTCATAAATCTCAGTCTCGAGCGTGTGTGAAAATAGTTTTGAGGACAAAACCAAGACCTGAGGCTCCCAGGATTATCCAGGGTCGAAGCGACCTCCGGAGGTTCAGTCCAACCTCCTGCTCCCAAGCAAATCAGCCATGAGATCTTTTCCATTCCATAAGGCTCACATGGTACAACCTCCCCAGGCAGCCTGTTCTCTGCTTGATTGTCCTCGTGGTGGAAAAGGTTTTCCTTACATTAAGTCCAAAGCTCGTGTTTCTATTTGTGTCTTTTGTTTCTCCAAGTTCATCTTCCCGATGAACCTCCTTGTAGGTACTGGCAGGCTGCACCTCTGTACCCTTGAAACTTTCTCTTCTCCCTGATGAACAAGCCTAGTAAGATTTTCATAATGAGATTTTCATCTATCAGTTTCAGTTACGAGTAAACAAAGTACTGAGACAGTTACCTCCTCAAAACAACCCCCCAGACATCCAGGTCTTAAAATAAATATGTGCTCTTCAAAGAAACTCTAATCATCTCACAAGAGTGGACTTTTGAACTCTCATTTTTCTAAACAAAGTTCCCTTTTCTGCAAGTATTTACTCAGAACAACCCACCTTATGTTTTCAGCATCATCAATACTACTCTAGGGCTGAACAAAGTCTCCTACAATTTAAGGATGAATGGATTGGTTTTAGTCACTGTTTCAAAATAAAGCCAACTGAGAACAGAGAGTGAATACTGAAATTTCTCTCCTGAGTGGCGAATTACTGCAATAAATTTGGGCTACCAAATAGAAATCTAGAACAGAAAATGCTATGCTGCCTTCATACACAGCAGCATTAAAATGTACTGGGTTAGGTTCACAGTATTGCTGTAAAGTTCACTCTTCTCTAAGGATGTATGTGCTATTACTCTGCAAACCTTCACAAGAATAAATTATGCTTTCCAAGCATTAAAAACACATTAACATGACATAGGGCATGGAAAATTCAAACTTCAAATACTTACTGAATCCAATAGATCATAAACCAAATCAGTATTAGAAAAAAGAAGAGGGTTACATTAACTAAAATAAAGCTCTCTGAAATAATTAAGTGATTTTTCAGCCACTGTGATAACACATATTCCAAAGGCTTAGATATCAGTGAAAGAGCCATTTAGATACAATTTCACTTTTAGTCATTTACTGGAACTCATAACCCTCTGGCCCAATTCCAGAAGATTTCTCAAATCCAATATAAAAAAATTTCAAGGCAGCCTGAGCAGCCTCTACCATGCCACATGAACTTTAAGCTGCCACGAGACACACACAGCAATAGAGCAGCACATTTTAAAACTGTCTTCATTTTTCAGTGCCCTTCAATTATGTTAAAGAAAAAAAGACTTGACAAACATTAACTTCTCTCACCATTTCACTGACCATGTTATTAGCCAATTCATTCACTTGTCCTCCATAAGAGACAAAGTCAGTATGCTTATTTTTGCTCATAAATAAATGTTTTGTTTCTTTAAAGCATTTGCATGGTGCTAAAATCTGTTACACTTCATCATCTCCAGCTTTACCTTAGTTCTCAAATCAATAGGCCTAATTAAACATCCTCTGTATAGCTGCATGTGAAACTGAATGTTTGTCAAATGACAACTAGAACATTGTTATCCAAAAACATTTTAGAAACTCAGTTGAAGCTACAACAGTACTGTAAAGCTAAATTAAAAACATGAGGTCTTTTATATAGACAGCATAAGGCTGCCATCTTGCTCTTTCACTTTGGCATTAGAACCTGAAATTTCATGTTTTCAGGATTTTTTGAAAACAAGCTTCCCATGCATTTCTTTTTTTAAATCACCACAATTACCACAAGCCTTTCAAGGAAAAGTTGCCTCAACACCATACTCAGCTTCTCACAGACAATCACTTATGCCTTAAATGAATCTCAGGCATACACTTTTATACCATTAGTTTTTATGACAGCCACCAGAAACTGAGCAATCTTGGCTTTACAGCCTGGTGGGAACTCTTCTGGATACTGCAGAGCTCCCTGACTTGAGTGCACCTCTCTGTATCAACACTGGACTCAACCCAGGAGCTCCTGCTGCATTTTGGGTCTCCTGTCAAGAGTACTACAGAGCTGAGTGTTGGCTGCAAAAGAATATCCATGGGTTCTATACAAGAGATTGACCATAGAGAGTTACACTGCACATAGAAGTGCTTGCTGGCTTTTACCTCATGCCTTTCATTCTCCTCTGCCCATCAGAAACCAAGGTGCTCTGTTTACCCATGTGGGTTTTACCCCTCTTCCTTTTGCAGCTGTTTTCCTAAGATAAGCTCTGAACTGTGTTGCTGTTCCGAGCCAGCTCACCTGCAAAGATTCTTTGAGAACCCTGCCCACTGGGACATGACTCAGAGCAGAAGACAGGTACACAATGCTTTCTGATTTTAGCATGGAAATGAGACAAGAGCAGCAGTACAAACAGTACTTTGAACCTTCTAGATGGGAAGATGCAGTTGGGATTGTGTGCACTCAGCTGACAAAATAATTTTGTCGTCATGTAAATCCACTGGTGCATTCCTCCTGCTCCCTCAGGATCAGCAAGTTTGCTGTGTTATGACTGGCAATGTGCTGGTCCTCAAGTCTTCACATATCTCCATCCAGTAATGGCAGGTTTGAAGTGTCTTACAAAGACAGAAAGACAGGAGAGAAACATTTGGGGTTTTTTCTACATGTAGCAGTGCTTATGCTTTGAGAAAGCGGTGGAGAATGCAACTATTGACCACTAAGTCTTATTAATTTCAGCAACTCTGGTAGCAGAATCTGCCAGGGGAGAGTAGGGGAAATGTGCTGCCACATAGCCAGAGAAAGAAACAGACTATTTAAGGATCAGGCAGGTCAGCTCTAAAACTCAGCTGAAAAGTTTGACACTGATCCAGGGGAAATAAAAGTGCTACCGCATCTCATCTCTAGGTACTGCCCTTAGCTGAAAAAAAAGGATGAGTAAGAAGCCATCCCTTCAGGCTTCTACAGTATAGAAGGGTCTTCTTTCCAAAAGCAGGAGAATGTATAGTATATAGTGTCCTGGAGACAGTCATTGGCAGGCCTGAATGCTATTCCCCTGAAGGTCCAAACTCACTGTACACCTTGCAGAGTTTCCACATGCCAAGGACACCTTCTTACAGCCACAAACTTTGCAGAAAGGCCTTTCTCTAAGAAATAATGCACTGATTCATCCAAAAGTTTATGGCCAAGCCGACATTTTCACAAGAGGTAACCAAGCTGCCTCTGCAGACCATCCCTCCCAGGTGCAGGTCAGCACTGTGACAAATGTGAGCAGTGTGACAGGCTTGTTTAGGTGTGCAGCCCTGGCTTCCCAGCAGGCACACCAGATGGCTCTCAGTAGGTCTACACAACAACAACTCTCTTGGGCAAGACAGCAAGGGGAAAAAAACAGAGGAAAAAGCACAGCAGCAAAATACCTCATGAGGAAGCTCCAGCTAAGGCCTGTGTAATGATTATGGTCCTGCATGAGAGATCTTTGTCCAAAAAATTATGAGTGAAAGCAAATTACCTGAAGTGTTGGGAGGTGCAGCTTGGACAAATGTAAAAACCACAGCTTTTCTAATATCAGTTCTCCAAAATGGAAGGAATCTTCTTCAATTATATCTAAGTGTATGTAAATTACATATAACAACACAAACACTCCTTCCATCTCTGTCTTACCATGAATTGAATTCAAAATTACTAAGAGAATAATGAACGTGGCCTCATTGAGGAACTAAGCTAGACTTCAGAGATTCCCTTTTGCTAGCTCAAACATAAAACTAATTTAGCATCACCATTCCAAGTGTTTTAATGGTTTTGATTCCTCTTCCCACTGAGTATCAGCCAACATACAGCACTGAATAAGAGTTAGATGGAATCCAAATATGAGTATTATTTGGTATATTAAAAATTTCTCCTAATAAATGCATAAGCATGCAATACAAGTGCATCACAATCACATTTATCTAACATGAATAAAAGTTTTTTGCTCCTGATTCCTCGAACTATCAAAATAGAGTGCTTAGCTCTATGATTACCAAAGAAGAGAATGTTTCTCTTGCAAACACAGGACTCAAAAAAGAAAGCACATGCCGTCTCCCTGAATGGAAGAGATGTTTTTGAAGCATGTTACCTTCTTGTCAGAAAGATAATAAACAGGAGTATAATTTGAAATCCCTGTAGGAGCACTGGTTATCTAACAGAAGTTGTCAGTAAGCAAAGCAAAAGAGGGAAAGTACAGGCAAAAAAAGAGCTGAAAGAGCAACCTGAAATGTATATTTAATTTCAGCAGAGGTACATCAATAGTCCCTCACATACTTAGCATTACTAAATTGGAAGTCCTCTGGTAAAATGACTTTATTAGAATTCTGTCTGGCACAGCATGCTGAGCATGAATGCAACATAAGTGAATAAATAGTCCTTTCTCACTGGCTTTCTGTCAATCTGACTGCAAAACAGAGGCCTCACACACAAAACCAGCCATCCTTGAAGACCCTGAATACCAGCAGTGCACTCCTGACTCATTTGGCCACAAACTGTAGATGTCTCCACGTACCATGCCAAAAACACTACTCTGGCCTCATTAGTTAAAGAGATGGGGATGGGGCACATTATCTCTTAAACATGAAAGACATTAATACCACATCAAATCCTATTTCATATTTCTGAACAGCTTGTCAGCTAAGTTAAAACATTTCTATCTTAAGATTATTGAACACCATCACTGTAATTCCCAAATACTATCTTAATCTTTCTAAGTAAAAAGACACAAGCATTTTGCTTTTCATGCTCCTCCAAGCAGTCTGCATTTCAGACTTGCTGTGGCAAGGAAAACCAGAGGCAGCAAATTAATCCTGTAAGACTTAATGCAAATAGATGAACCAAGAGAAAGTCTTCTATTACTCTGTTCTAAGTACTTTCTCATTTTCAGAAGTTGCAAATCTCAACATAATGTTTTGTTTAGGAGATTTATGTCTAACATGTAAACTGAACAACAAAATTCCTGAGAAAGTTATACAACTGACCATGTAAATGCATATCTACAAGTCTCTACATTTTTCTTAGCCCAAATTCTGTGTGACAGAGGTCTCAGATAAAAATACTGAGTAGAATCAGCAGTATCAAACAGGATTATGCAGTAAAACTTTAAAAGTGACTGTCATCACAGATTTCCATTCTCTCATTTGTTTAAGGTTACTTGGTAGAATAACCATTAAATAATATTTTGTATTCTTTTAAAACAGAATTTGGAACCAAAGCACAACAAGTGCCATGAAACAGCAAAAAGAAGATTGTGAATTTTTGGTTTCTGAAGACTGACAACATCTCCTCCCACCACAACCTGTGACTTGCATTCCCAGTGAAAACATTAGATTCACTGTGAAGCGAAAAAATCAATCTGTGTGTTCTAAAGAACCTGGCATGCACTTTCAAAGTAATCCTTTCAGACATGGAAAATTCAAATTTTCAAAAGACAAGCTGACACCTACTAGCTCGAGATAAGATCACTGGTAATAAAACTTAGGCTCTCAAATACCTGTATTTCCAGCACTGATAAGAATTGTTTTAATAAACGTTCTCCTTGCCCAACAATCCACTCAAGAAGATGAAACAAAGAGTAGGATCAAACAGAGGCTTCAGACTTGAATCAACTCTTCATGCATGTACTCAAGGCAGACCAGTAAAGGTGAAAGGATTGCTTTTTGCCAGCTGCTCTAAAGGTAAGACGTTGAGACAGAGATTTGCCTCACAAATCCACAGCAGAGTCCCTTACACATACACCTGCATACTGAATTGAGCAAGGCAGTCAAAGAGCAGCCAGTGATACCGTGGGAACTTGGAACAAGCTGCAAGCAGCCAACAAGAGAAGCTACTGCAATGCTTCCCAGACTTCAATGCAGAAAACATTTTTACCACTTCTACCCTTGAGCCAGCCCCACAGCACCTTCCCCAGAGGTGACTGTAATGCTGAACTGTAAAAGCCTGGGCCAGGCTTTTACACAGAAGATTTTGCAGAGCTTTAATATATGACAACCACAGATGAAGAATGAAGACAACACCTCTGTTCTCCAGCAAACACATTCCTCTCACTTGTGCTTCTCATCCACTGAGTTTTCAAGGTGTTCTGAAAGCAGCTCCAGGGTATTGCTGATGTGCTGAACTCACCACCACAGCTACAGCAGCTGAGCCCAAGGTATTCTATTCCCCCCCAAGAGAAGGATAATGGCAGGGTTTGCAGGCTCCCATCACAAACACTGCTTGATCTCAGCAGCCTCATCTGCAGCCAGATGAAAAACCTCAGCTTGCACAGCACCACAGCAGCCTCAATGACCTAATCCACTGGGAAGACTTCAAAGCCAAATGGGAAGACTTCAGTGACACAAACAGGAGAAGAGCCATCTCCCTAGATGGTTTTCATGGTAAGGAAGAAATACATTTAAACCAAAAACTGAAATATCCACAATAATTTAAAATTTTGTAATGCTTTCTATCTTACTTCCTGTCCTTATTTTCTGGCAAAATTATGAAATAAATCTTGTAACAGTACTCCTAAAAGTCACAAAGTTGGATTTTTTTTAAATCATAAACCAATTATTGTCTAAATGTTATAGATACAGAGCTGTTTACCCTAGAAGTACATGCTCCTTTTTCATTTAAACTTCATTACCACAGTGAGTTATACATATTTTTAAAAATCAGGATGCCTTTATCTTTTCTTTGTAGTGGTTAAATCCTAAAAAAGGAGCAAGAAGTCGAAGTAAAAAAAAAAAAAAAAATCAACTCACTGTTTTCTATTTCTAGAATTTACTTTTGTGTGTTTAAGTCATAAATCCTTTCCCAAAAGTACTGAAGAAGAAGAATTTTCCCTCATCCACACACTAAAAAGAAAAAAAAAACACACCACAAAACCATGAGAAATCAAAACAGAGGGCCAAACAGAGGAGATATGAGATAGGAATAAGATCCAAGAAGCAAAAATCATATCTTATGCTTGCATCAGAACACAAAACAACACAAATTACAACATCTTGGCATATAGGGAAGCAATAAAGGAATTGCATAGTTATAAATACCAGCAATGCATCTTGTCAAAACACTTAACCAAATGTCAGACAGTGTAATATCATGGTCTGATCTGTTAGACCTTGTTAAATGGCTTTCATCCCTTCCCCTCAGTATTCTCTTGCAAGGTCCAGCAGGGCCTGGACCTTTTATTTATTTATTTCTATAGAAATGAACCATGGTCTGAGATTTCCAAGGCTTTAAATGGGTTCACATTTTTGAAATCAGCTAACAGTGGAGGCTGCAGGAAAACCTTGACAACTTAAAAAAAATTTAAAAGGCTGGACAAAAGGGATTTCCACTGAAGCAATCATCAGTAAGAAATCTGGCTATTTAATACTTGTTAATTTAACACTTAAGAGAACAGCATTATGCCAAACAATGATCTGGAAAAACAAACACATCCTTAAAACTCCTTACTGCATCCTGAGGCACTTGTTACCAAGGAAGGGATTGTTTGCATTCGTTTTACATCTGGGAGAGGAAGGAGGAATTGTAAAAATGGGAGCTAAAGTGGTAAACTGTAGAAGGAGGCATTTTCAAAATCACACTTCTAAGGTAAGAATTATCAATTTTTTTATTTATGAGAATGAGGGTGTTTTTTTTAAATCTTATTAAAGGTTTTTATTTACTTTTGCTATGACAAAAAAAAACAACTTGCAAGGCATAGTTTTTTTCACTTTGCTGGCATCTGATTACATGCAAAATCCATTGAATTTATGGAGACCTCAGCAACCAAGCAAATCAATTTTCTTGGAGACCAAGAAAAAATCCTCAGGCAGGTTTTGAAACAGAAGACAGTTTAGCATTTTTGTCCTCACAGGACTAGATGAATCACGTTCACTTTTTCTTTCCCCTCCTCCTTCCACAAAAAAAAGCTCTGTTGGTTGAATGCTGGGGCAAAGGCACAGACTGTATTAGACCATCTAAAAATCAGAGCCCAGCCACTTCTATTGACAACTTCAGAGAATCAAATCAGGATTAAATCAGAGAAAGGCAGCCAATAGGCAAGGGAGATGAGCCACCAGGTGGTGAGATGATGAGATGAGGGTAAGAGGACAAACAGGTCCCTGTCACTGCACAGGCCACCCAACACAGCAGTCTTGGAAAGCTGCTGTGTGCCATGGCATCACAGCAGAAACACAAAACACATTCCTTGCTGAATCTTTCATTAAACAGTAGCTTCACAGTAACTTATAACCTAAGCACAAAGGCCAGAAGGACTGGCAGGGCCCAGAGTCTGAGTGACTCAATGGCAAGTGAAAGCTGGAAACGTCACACAAATACAAACAAACACCATCACAGGCAGAGAAGTACAAGCACAACCCAGGTTCCAACCAAATCCCAAACCTCTAAATTAAAAGCAGGGAGAAGCAGCCTGTGTGCTGGCACTGCCTTGGTGAGTTTATGGCCCCACAGTGACAAACAGGTTTGAAAGGACCAATGTTTAAACACAATAAACAGGTAGAGCTGGCACCACTAAGCTCTCTCCCACCTCATTCACCTGCAGTAACCCACCCAGTAATGCAGAATATTCTCTACCTACAGAATGCATACTACCTGTCAAAGAGGGACCTTTCAGCAGTAACATTCTTCTTAAGGAGACAGAAAAACAATGAACAACTAACAAAGTCACTTCCACTAATACAAAAAAGTAAACCATTAAAAAGTGTTCGATCAAATTCCTGTGAGGGTAACTTAAATTGTGTATTTCTCCTTGACTATTTTTCCGTAAGATTCCAGTCTTACAGAACCTGCCAATAAAATTCATCAACACAACTGAAATAGGAAAGATAAGCAGCATTTACACCAGAAGTTTCTTGACCTAAAGTTCTGGGGTCAGCCAGGTAAAAAACAATTACTCTAACCTCAAATCATCATCATTTTGGCATTATTTTCCCATCCATAAAAGGAGGTATGGATGAGATTTCTTTGCAGAGAATGCTGCAAATTGATAGCTTTGTTCCAGTTCACTACAGTTTCTTATTGATTTTCTCTCGTTTTAGCCTGCATTGATTTGTTAATCCCTTCTCTGTAACAGTCCTAATGACAAATTGAGAATGAAAAACTGCATGCTTTAGGGCCTTTTCCATCAGCCTCTAGCTTCAAACCATATTTTCACTTGCACTTGGAACATGTCCATGCACTTACCCCAGGTTAGGTCTGGTTCACCTTAAACTAGGCTGGGTGCATTTTACACTGGAACCTTTCTGTTCAGGCTTCTCATGGATGAACACGGCAACCAAAATCACATCAGTGAGACAAAACTGGAGTTCTGTCACCTTCCAAGGTTGCTGCTCAGAGAGACTGTCTTAAAACCAAGTACATTTTTAAGTAGTTTTGCAGCACTGCTCACGGTTGATTAGCAGGCATTCACTCTATCAAGCACCTGAAGGGCATTGCTGAGCATTTATGGCACTGGTTGGTGCAAAGAAATCCTTCCAAGGAGCAGGATCACAAGCTGTCTCTAAACTCAGAGCTGCAGTCATGGTGCATTGTTACCAGAACAATCCATGCAGAAGGAAGGGACCCAGCCAGTATTTTTAATTTAAGGAATGTAGTATGAGCATAAAGAGAACAGAGACATACAACAAAGCAATTTAGATTAGTAATTCTGCTGGTAATGAGCTCATTAAATAGAGCTGCCAATTTGGTGCCATTTTTGGGGCCTCACTACTGACAGCTGATGTCTGTCTGCACAAGCCATGGCTACTGCTGCAAGTAGTTTTAGTCTCTTCATTTCCTCATACTTTCAGAGATCTCCAAGTGAGGTACTCATTTGGAATTCTAGCTGCAACACACCACCAAATTGAAAATTAATTTATGACTTATGAAGACTAAGGCTCGCCCAGAGTCACATTTGTAACACCTCACTCATCACATGCTGAGTGGGTCTCCACCTCCTGACTTTAGCCCATTTCAGACCTCTCCTACACCACCCCATCTGCCAGGAAATCGACCTTTCCTGGTCTCCCATACAGATTGCAGAGCAGCCTGGCCCTGGCTGCCACCTCACTGCCGCAGTACAACCCCAGCAGACCAATTTTGGTCATTTTAAACCAGTCCTTCTGTGCAAAAGTGTTATTTGGAAAGCCTCTAGTTTGTACCCACACAGCATGTGCTCCCTGGCACGCAAAGGCAGCGCGGGAGTTCTCCTTTGGCATTCCCTTGGTGTGACTTTGGTTTCCCATCTCCCTCTATGCAATGCCAGCTGCAGGGAAATTGGTAGGGGTGGCAGGAAGCACAGTGCTGGGAACCAGTATCACCTCCTCTTTGCTTTCCAAAAATTACAGAGCCAGAGTTGGTGAGCTAGGCTCTGCTCATAACACACTGCTATTCTTAACTTGCAGAAATGACTTTGCTATGAATGTTAAATGTCTCTCTGCCCAGGCCATAAGATGCTCTTTACAAACCACGGTCATGTCTTAATGGGATAAGAAAAGCACAGAATAAGTGGGATGGCTACCTAGGCAGAAAGTGGCATTTGGGTTGCAGCAGTTTGGTACTGCTCTCAATTTCCTGCTTAGGAGAATGGCAGAGAGAACTGACTAAGCTAAGAAATAAATCCTGTTTCCTCCTTGCCTGTGACATGACTGTAAACTCTCAATGTTCTTGCAGGGCTGCCAAGATGAGTGTTCTTCTCCTACACAGGGCATGCAGAGCACACAAACACATCTAATCAAACACAGACTTACTGCATTTTGTATGCAGTCTGTAGTTTCAGTCTTCTGTTCCATCCTGTTTGGGTTTTTCCCCCTTAATAATAATTTCAACAATTTGGTCTCTTATTTTCATCCTTAATTGCAATTTGTCACAGGCACAGTGAGCTGTACTCGGAACCCACTTCTCTGTGGCCTTTATTTTCCTTTATTGTCACTTAAAATTAATTGATAAGCCAAGAACTCCATGGAACAATATTAAAGGGACCATCTCTATATTAAAATTTTCATCATTGCATCTCTAAAACAGCATAACAAAATCAATCAAGGAAAATTCAACAATGCCATTTCCCAAAAGACATGGATCAAGACCAACTCATAAAAGACACCAGTTCATAACAGGGAAAAAAACATCAAACCAAAAAACTCACAACACACACCAAAGTATTACTTGCGTAGCAAGTGAGAAACTACACATCACTTCAACTTTTTTTTTTTTTTGCATTTACCTCCTTCCCTAGCACCCAAAGTGAGTTTTTTTTTAAGCAGCTTATTGGATCAGTTGCTCCACACATATTCTCAAACTTTGAGAAGTAAAATCTGGCTTAGGAACATTCAATTTGTTTCTCTCCCACAAAAAAAAAAAAAAACCCCAAACCTCTCATTCTGAATATTCAAAAATAAAACCACTTAGATTAGCCAGTCAAACAAATAAGTACTTAAAAGCCACACACAGAGCATAGAGATGATATATGATAATATTAGGTAATTTCTTTTGATACCACTTAAAGCCTCAACTATAGGTTTATTAGAAAGAGACATCTAACAAATTTCCCTGATTTGTCAAAAAGCAGTTGTCATTCTTTTTTAAACCAAAAGGTTCCCTTTTCAACATTATTGTGACTATCTGTTAAGGTAGTAATGTGTATACATTAACAGATATATAAGCAATTAATTGACATCATACAGATATCTTAGATTTGTCTTGTAGGCAGCTGCTTAATAGTCTGCAACATGAATGGGGAAAAGGAAGAAAAACGAGAATGTGCTAAAATCAATGCTACCTTTCAAACACTTAAACAAAAATGACATCTAACTGCAACTGAAAAGAACAGAAATAAACTTTGACTGCAAAGCACCATGAGAACATGGATATTTATGATGTCATTCCCTGAAAGAAAGGAACTATAGAGAAGATCCAAAGCAACCTGTGTTGCACAGGATGAACATGCACATTGGAACCATGGACCACAGCAGGATCAGGATGAACACAATAAGCAAATGTTGTCACAAGTCCATCAGTTATTGTCATTCCCTGACACAACTGGTCCCTACATCCATCATCAAGATTCCAGTTGAGTGATAGCAATTTTTTAATTTCCTAACTGAAATTTCAGAGATCCCTCCTCAAAAAGCTGTGATCTAGCACAGTTTGCTTTGAGTAGAATAGGACATGACAAAAACATGGCTCCATGTGAAGCCATGCATGTCCAAAATAACTGCAGCCCTTCCTTCCATCCAGCTTACCAAGAAACATTCAGCACTGCACCGACCATTCTCACTTGTTTATTGCTGCAGCAAATGTTTGCTGCAATGTGAATGACATGCTGAACATACCACAAACAGTGGAATGATAGCTATTAAAGCCAAAAATATCAAACAGACTGGAAAAGCATTTTGACAAGGAGGAAACATTAAACCAGATCTTTGTAGCATTTGCTAAATACAGAGACTCATCATATTTCGGGCCATTTGTATTTAATTGTCCTTTCATCTGAAGAGCGCTGGATGAATGCACATCAGATGAGTCAGATGTTCTCAAGAGGTCCCCTCAAGGACGCCCCACAAGACAAGAGCACTGCCTGCAAATGCCTCACACAACAACTTCTCAGTGCCTTGGCCCATTCCACGTTGGTTAGGCACTGAAGCACTGAGAAGAAAACAGCAAACAGACGGCAAAATGCAAGAACTTTAAACACATTCAACACTAGGAACCTCCATGCTTTTAAACCTGCCAAGAAGACACACTCAGATTAGTGGATAATTATCTAAAACTCAGGCTTTTGTTCCTCTTTCACTTTAGTTTAAAGGGAAAAAAGTGCTCTTGTTTCTCAAGGTCAATGTTTTCAGTTGAAGTCAAACTCACAATGGAATAGGTCACTCACAACGCTTCAAAAATCGGGTTTTGAAGTGGCAGACACAGACATTGTAACAGTGTCAGTTCAAAGAAAGGAGAATCCTGGTCTTTGGTGGAGAAAGTAGGCAAGCCATGGGCATGGAGACAAGGAGTAACACAGGAGGTTAAATCTACTGCGCTGTCCTTGAGCTAAACTCATGAGTCTTATACTGTCCTCTAATCCTTAGATTAGTTTCTGCACTTTGGCTTTAACAATATTAACTGAAGTGCAGAGGCAATCAGCAGACCACAGCTTTGCCAAAAATTCAGTTGAATCATTAAAAGTGATTTATAAAAATAGACCATGAATAAAAATCATTAGTCGTAATCCTCAACTGTTAAACTGCCTCTCTGCATTAAACACAAAAATTGGAATTGTTAATTCAAGGTAAACACAGAAAAGAACTCATCTTCTCTATATTCCTTTTAATTCAGCTCTCAAATCAAATCCTGTCTCAATATGACAACAAATGGAAAAAGGGGTAGCTTGTGTGTTAACAAAGAACAGCTCACTCCAGATAGCCTACATACTGCAATTTATTGCATTTTCAAGTATAAATTCTAGCTTTGGCATTATTTTGTAATCTTGAAGTAAAATAATTTAGGTCCTTATTATCTGTTTTTCCTTTTTTCATCAACACAGCTCCTCCTAGGATGCAGATGATCCTCTTAAGTCATCTTTGTGCTGTTATCTCTGTAAAGAATGATGTCTGCTCCAGAACACTGCCATTGCTAATCACTCAAATCAGGTCTCTCACAGGTCTATAAGGAGGAACAGCGCTGAGGGCAGCAGAATAAAGATGAGATTTTCTTTTCAAAGAAAGTATCTAATACATCCCTTCACTTTCATGGATCACTTGTCCTGCCAAGGGTAAGTTCCACTGTGCAAAAGCTGCAGCTGCCTTGGCTTTGTATTGTCCAACAAACAACAGAACAACATACTTGAGACACTGTACACAGCACAGATGAAAAGCAGTGTGAAGCAGATTCAGAAATTGAGCTGTCTATACATAACTAATGACAAAAAGTAGGGACAGCCATGTCAAAACTGGTAAGAAAGCTGTCTGAGACTCAGAGGAGTTAAAAGTGACTAAACATTACTGCAGCATCATCGGCTCTGGGGCCCCAGACAGGGTCCCTCAAGATGGCATCCCTCCCTCGAGCATGTCATCCTCATGGCACAGCTTGGTGTCACTGGCAATCTTGCTCAGGGTGCCCTCCATCCCACTGTCCCTGTCACTGACAAACAGCATTGATCCCAATACCAGCACCTCAGGAACAACACTCCTCACTGGTCTCCAGGTGGACATGAAACCACTGACCTCAACCCCATGACTGAAAAGATCCAGCCAGTTTTTTATCCACTGAGTCACCCACATGTCAAATCCTTGTCTCTCCAATTTAAAGACAGGATGTCATGTGGGAAAGTGTCGAATGCTTTGCTCAGGTCCAGGTAGATGATGTCAGTTGCTCTTCCCTCATCCACCCCTTCTGTAACCCCATCAGAGAAGCCCACCAAATTTGTCAGGCTGGTGGCCAGATTTACTGTGATGAAGCCATGTTGGCTGTCACCAACCACCTCCTTGTTTTCTATATGCCTTAGAATAGTTTCCAGGAGGATGTGTTCCATGATCTTGCCAGGCACACAGGTGAGACTGACCAATCTGTAGTTCACCAAGCCTTCCTTATTTCCCTTTTTTAAAATCTAGGTTTATGCATCCCTTTTTCCAATGGGAACTTCACCAAACTGCCACAGCTTCTCAAGTATGATGGTGGCCTAGCCAATTGCTCTGTTCCCTCAGGACCCATGGATGTATCAGGTCCCATGGACTTGTGCACCTTCAGTTTCCTTAAATGGTCTCAAACCTGGTCTTCTCCAAGAGTAAGCAATGCTTCACTCTCCTTGTCCCTGCCTTTGCCCTCTGCAACGTGGGCCATGTGGTTGGAGAACTTTTGGGTTGGTTGATTGAAACTCTTCAGCCTTTTTTAGAAGAAGGCAACTCTTGAAGAAGTTTCACAGGTTCTCTTTAATACCTCGCTAAAGTGTAATGTCCTGGATGGCTACACTCTGAGTGGCACCTGGACAGATCATTCATCTGATTTTAAGGATTTTAAGCCAACAAGGCTGCACCTAAAAGCCCACCTTCTGCCTGTTCCCCCATCTCTGCTTTCTTGAACGTGTCCCCTTCTTCACTACCCTATAACTCAAACTGGAGACTTCTCAAAGAGCACAAGAGATCAAGAGCAAGCATAGTGGGCAGAAGTTCTGGATCTGCCATCAAGCACATGTCTCAAACACATCACAAGTTTTTGTTCCTGCCCCTGCAGTACTGGCAATTTCCACTCTCCTCAGCCACAATACAAGTCAGGAGAACTGTTTCTGTGGCTGTGCAAGCCTCCCCCATGGATTAGAGGGACCACCAGTTGTGATTTGTGGGGTGCTGGTCTGGAGTTTCAGACAAAGGTAATGCTGCACATGGGCAAAGTCCCACCTCCTCTGTTCAGCTGCCCTGCAAGCACAACTTACACCTGCACACATTGATACCTGAGAGAACTTGGAATCTTTTGCTAAAGCTGGCTCCACTAAGGAAAAAATGCAAAAGCCTTTTAAAAGAAATAATTAAATCTTATTAATTTCTGAGCTTACAGGAAGAGCAAGCAAGGGCTTGTGCTGCAGCATTTGGAAGGGTTCTGTTAGGAAACTGTTCTGATTATTTTAATGTAAAAAAAGTGGAAAAGGTAATTTTCTTCTTTACCTGAGATGCTCCATTTAGGCAAGGAACCGAAACAGGGGTGTTACCCAACAGCTCCAAGCACTGCTCAGATGCTGTGCTCTGCTGCCCACCAGGAACCACCGCGTGCCTTCCGAGCTGCCCGTAGTCCACTCTGCCCCAGGTGAACACCTTGCCAGCTTCTAAACACAAAACACATTTCAACATTACTTATTCACCTGGTTCCTGAAACATGTGTGTGCCAATTCAAAACCACAACTTTTCAGTGCATCTTATCTACAGCTTCAAAAGCCTGGTGTAAAACTTATTTCTAGGAACAGGAAAAAACAACATGAAAAACTAGCTCAGGATATTATGAGATACTTCTATGCAGCTGCTCATTCTTCATTAACTTGTTTTCCAGCAGAATAACATCTGGATGGTGGCCTGGGTTGTAAATAAAACCACGTCAGTAAAGCTGCATAACCTGGATATTCTGCATACAATAAATGCACTTTGGTTATACAAAAGACATATTTTAAGTTAACGGAAGCACAAACAAAACAGCTTATTCTGAAACATAAAAGACTACAGAAAAGATAATTATTTTCTATTCCCATTCTTTGCAAGACCTGCATTTAACAGAGTTTTATGTTTTCCTGATGGAAGTTACATTCTGTCCCTACTGTTAGCAGAGCTATAGTCCTCAGGAGACAGCTAGTTAGTCAGGAAAACCAGCACAACTGCCATTATTTCACAGCAATCACATGCTGGCCAAGGAAAGGTAACTTTAAATGAAATCAGCACTATATGGCTCACCCTTCTCTCCAAGGGTTATTATTCCAAGTGCACTGCTGCAGGGCTGACACCCAAACCACCTTTCTCCTGTATGGATACATAAACATCCTTTTTACCTTTGCTTTCCTTAAATTGAAAAAAAAAAAACAAACATACAAAGTGACAGCTTTATTTTCTTAACAAAGTGACTAGGTCCCTGCAGATAAGCCACGAAAAGCTGTCCCTTTTGGGCTTCCAACTAAAGAAGTTATATAAACACAGCAAAAGGTGAAGTCCTTAACTTGGTTTTAACCAGAAGCATCAACCCACATTCCAGCCCAAGAAGAAACCTGCAATGACCTTGAGTCATGTACACATTTCAGCCAAGCCTCAAACTGCTCTCTGGAGTTGAACTCAAGTCATCATGTTTATAGGCTCAAAGATATGGATCTGGGGAAAATACCACCCAGTCCAGCAAGTCAGCTTGCACACACACACCCCTCTCCCTGTCAGTCAGGACATGAACTCCCCACAGAGGGGTCAGTGCAGTGGGTAGGGTCACACCACCCAAAGGTGACAACTGAGAGGTGTCTAAACAGATGCCGAAACACAAACCCCTGGAAATGTGAACACCTCCCTTTTCCTTAGGGTGCTGTTAAACTGTCTTGAAAGGGACACAGGTGGACACTGCTGGTTTGTGCAGTTTAAGGTGATACTGCATTTTGTAAATGAACTGGAAACCTCAGTTCATATACAGAAGTATAGGCATTTTCCTTGAAAATCTGCTGGCAGTGGTATCTTTCACTCCAATCACTGCAAGTTTTTCAGATGCATTCTCTCAGTTCACTGATAATGCTTCCCCTAAAATAATTAAGTGATAAAATTAGTTGTCCTTCTTTCTCAAGGGCACAAAGCTTTTTTTCCTTTGCAGTTTCGTCTCAGTTCAGGGAAAAGCTGAAAACAGTCACATACTACATTCAATACAAGTGAGGTCTTTGAACATAGTAGCTACATTTTGTTAGGTTAAGTGATAAAAATAAATTGCATTAAGAGAACTACTAGTGTATCTTAGGTTAGGAAGATAGTTTGAGGTTTAAAAAGCATGCTCATTCTGAAGTTAGTATATTTACTTTGCAATTTATATAGCTCTCTGCTAAAAATATCTGCAGCTGCAAAAATGTACATAACAAATTTAAATAAGACTAAGCTTTGGGCTTTTACATCAGACCAGGTTACTGCACTTCTACAGAACCCTATTAGTGAACTGGGAAAGGATAGGCAGGCTGCTCTATTTTATATTAACTACAGGAACTGAAACTGAGTTTTATGAAATCTAAAGCAGGAAGGAATTTTTGTAACATCTAGTTAGATCATTAATATACCACAGGCTCTCAAGCCCTACCCAGACATTGCTGTATTGATCCCAAGGACTATAGTTGAATTAAAGCATTTCAGCTCTCAGAAGCCAAAAGTATCAAGTGCCACAGGCAAAAACATCAGCAAGCTGCAAGGCCTCTGAAAAGGCAAGCTTTGAATTGATAATAGAGACCCAGATCCTCTCACACTCCACAGCACCATCCGTATACACAGAGGCAACAAAGGTTTCTCTCAACTCAATCTTCTGGGAGAAAAAACTCCTTCCTCAAATGAATCTGGTGCTCTGTCTGGACACAGACACGAACAAGAAACACCAGCCACTCACATAACAAAAATGAACCTTTGCACCATCCCACCAGGGCACTGCTCCAGTGGAACTGAACACTGCAGGAATATCTGAAGGATTAAAACAGCAACAGTGCTTAGCTACAACAAAACACCTGCCATCCATAGATTCTATCTTCTTTCACTGAACAAACAAGCAAAGAATCACTTACATGCAAAAACAAACAGAACTCCTAGCAGAATATAAACTATTTCTGTAAAACATGAATGTAAAATGTTTCCAATTACAGAGACCATTGCAATTAACTTTTTCTTTTCTGCCACAATAAGGGAAACAAGCTTCAGGTGGCTATTAGTCCACAAGCATGGAGAACATTCATTTAAAAAGATTAAAGCTAGATAAATTTATTTGTGCTTTTAGGAAGAATTTCTTGAATACCCAAAGATTAGTTAAGCCACCAGTTCCTTCTCACTGCTCATCAATGCAGTTCCCAGATCTTATTGAGGATCTTATTCCCCAGACTTGTTCCTGTTTGCTGAGCATTCCCCATCCCATGCTCAGACTCCTGCTAATAGTCAATCATTTCTATTTTTCAGCCAAAAAAAAAAAAAAAAACAACTGCCCAGGGATCCTTACAAAAAAAAACCCCAACAAACAAAAACTCAAAGTACATAAATCTGTCTTTTCTGAGAGAGAAACTAAGAGAAGCTTAGTGTCTTTTCTATGAAATACTGATAATACTTTCAGCAAACAAACAAAAGAAACCCAGTCTCAAGTGGAAATTTCAGGCTGAGGCAAACACCAATGCATGGAAAATTCCGCCAAAGGTTAAAGTCTCGTCAAAATCCTACGGAAAAGAAAGCACTGAGCTATGACAGAAAGCGTTGAGCAATTGTAATGGGAGGTATTGCTACTGTGCTGCTTATAAAATAGATGGTATTTTAAAATGTTCTAAGAATATTTGAGAAAAAGACATTAGTCATACAGAGTAAGGAGGTTGCAGGATGAATTACTTAAGAATGAAGGGTGATATAACAAGGAATGTTGGTCTAATATTAGACTAGGACAGATTTTAATTAGAAGTCAAGAAAACATACACAGTGATGAGTCAACTGGACAGAGTACATCAGCCATGGAAGTGGCTGAGACATCAGAAAATGTGATATTTCATACCAGACCCTATGCAGGAAGAGGGCACACAAAAAGCAGAAGCTGTTTCTACAACTTGTGTAGAAAGAGGGGTACAATACTGAAGAGCTTTTCCAGTTCTTCTAAGATAATAACAATGCTTCCTAAGACCTGGATCTTGCCATGTTCTGAGCATGGATGCTCCAATTCCAATAGGCACTTCAACTCCTCTACTGTGAACATCCACATTGTCCCAGATGACTTTATAGCAACTGCTCATTTTTTCACCAGGCAAATGCTACACCAAATAAAGTTCAGAGAGTTCAAAATCATTTGGAATTAAGAAGTAAGAGCTAGAAATTCTTGCATTCTGTGTTATTCCAGTTTACAACCTGAATGAACCACACAGTACAGGAGTTCAGGAAGGTGAAAAAGAAAAGACAAAGGGGAGAAGATTTTTAGGAAAAACTTTCTGACAGCTCCTCAAGTAAACAACACAAACAAAGTATGCTACATTGTTTGAGATTCTACATGATCATGCAGACCTGGTTTGCTCGTGCTCTTTGAACTGTAGACACAGCAGTCTGCATCAGTGTACACACAGCAGCAAATCACCCAAAACACATGCTCACTTCCCTCTCAGAATACAGATGAAGGTACATACATATTCAAGGGCTTGAATACAAACCACTCTCTGAAAGGTTCCTCTGCATTTTCTTCACATCATCCTTCTGTCTTCATGTATAACAAAGCACAGACAGTTGAGAATGCCCTCAAAATTACAAGTTCATAGCCTTCAGAGTACTGCAAATCCAGCAATATTGCATAAAGCCCTTCTAGTTGCATCCTGCCTGACAGTGTAGCTTTTCCTCTGCTGTTTATACTGCTACCGAGGCTGCAGAGCATGTAATTTTTCCCTTTTAGCACTCTTTTAATCAATCTGCTCAGCCACATAAGTGGAAAGAATTAGCAATAAAAAAAAGTACATTAGTTTTAAAAACAGGTTGGTTGTTTCTCAGTAAAACACAACAGACAAATAGGCACATTAAAATTTACTTATTTTCGCTAGACTCAGATTTATCTTTATATCAATTTTCCTGTTTTAAGATAATATCATGCACTAGTGTTATCTCCTTGAAGTCTCTATTTGGTACCCAGGCAAGCTTTGAACTATCCTTCATAAATACTAGATGAAAGAGTTCATCTAGGCTATCTCAGTTCATGGCTGCATTAATGATTACTTTTCAAATGAACTCTGGATATTCACACTGAATGCTTAATCTCAGGCTTGAAATATGAAGTTCTATATAAAAAACTCCTAATGCCTCCTTTCACATGAAACATCACAGGAGCAGACATTAAAAATTGACATTCAAAGGCTGCCTCTTGCCTCCTCCCTGCCCTACACAGAGTAACATTTCTCCCACGTCTACAGATCTCTGCTGTCCTTCAGAAAATCACTGATGTCCTTGACCCATTCTGAGAAACTTCCTCACCTACCTAAAAGAGTCCTTGTGCAGGTCAGCCTAACAGGAAAACATTCATCCCTACATCCTTCATTCCTTCTTGGCTGAAGACAGCTTTAATTCAGCAGCTGGAAACCAGGCAGCACCACACCTGCACCCTAACACCTGTACCTGTGCATGGTTTCAGAACAGCACAGAATAATCTGTCCTGACAAAGGTTTAAATGGTCTCCTGATCCTTTTAACACAGGAGTTCAGCATACCAGAGCTACCCATATCTCTTCAGACATCTTCTTTCCATGACTTCCTTACAAACTGCTGCAACTTCATATAATGGGGCACTCCAGAAATTTTTTCTGTATTCATCCATAACAACTATTAAGAATATATCACTAAAACACAAATCTATGCACAGCATTGAGATCATGCCTCATCAGGGAAGTTCAAATGAAGCAGCAAAAGCATTTCAGGTATGACAGCAACAGAAAACAAGGGCTATTTCCATTGCTACTTTCAGCCTTCTGCAGTCACAGGCTGCAATACCCAGCTGGTTCAGAACAGCATCCACACAACAAGCTGCAGTTCACAAGGGTTTCCAAGCACTCTGGGAAGAGATTTAAACCTGCAACAAAATACCACAAGTGCCACAGAAGAGAACTATGAGGGCATTACAAGTCCTCCTGTAACAGCTATGGATTTGCCAGTTAGAACTCCTATACTCATCCAATGGGCCAGAGATTCTTGCCATCCCCAGCTCCATCAGATGTCCCCAAACCTGGTGATCACATTTAACCACAGGCACGTGGGCAAGACAAACTGACAGGATTTCACAGCACTACAAGCACAGGCTCATCTGTGATCCAGCAAACAACTGGATTCTCACTGTGACCCATTCCTACGGCTATGAAAGAAAAAAAAAAAAAATGAGAAAATAATTCCATCTCCTTTCAGATCCTCCTGGTGATACCAAAATATTGAACACCCAAGGACTTGTATGAACACAAGATACAATGGAAAATACTCAGCTAAGCAGGTGAAGCTTTGAGGATGTGTGAGACTCACCAAGAGAAGACACCAAGACTGTGACAGTCTTTGACACAGACTAAAGTGCTCAAAGCACAGAATGAGAGCTCCTTCAGGAAAAGTTAACACCAAGAAAATTTGGACTCAAACAGTTTTTTCCCCACTAGGCCACCTGCATTCACTGTGTTTGAACTCACTGTGAAAGGGAAGGTAAAGCAAGCCAAGGAATTGATCTGCCTGAAAAACAGCCTTGGGAAATGGGAGCTTGGCTACAGCAAATACTGCTAAAGGCAGTGCTGTATTAAGTTAATTTAATATTCCATGTGATAGGCTAGACATAAGTTGCCATTTCCAGGACATGCTAGATTTGTCATGCACTTACCAACAGATCCATCTTCACCAGCACTTTGGACATCTTTGAACATCTAAACAGCTTTGACTTTCATTCACTAAAAAACAGGCATACTCCTCCTTTTTTGCTACCATAGTTACACCAAGTTATGTCTCAAGATGGGCAATGCTCTGTTAATGGCATTATTCACATACTTAACAGCATGCTTCACTGCTTTTAAAGACTGAAAAATAACTTTAAATGGGGCAAATTTCAGGACTTTCCAGTTGCCTTGGAAGTCTTGTCTCTGGTTCAGGTTTTAGATGGGATAATGGTCATTTTCCTTTTGGAGGAGAGACTGGAAATAGGAAGTACCACACAAAGCTCTGAATAAACCAGAGGAAAAACTAAAATGTAACAATTTAAATGCATGTGAAGTTGTGTTCATACTGATGATATCAAACAGATGTATCATCTTGGCTGAAAAAAGGGAATGAGGGACCTCATGAAATCCATGCAATCATGAAACAAACCTGGGGAAGGGAACTGGGGGCAAGGGGAGTATTTTAAAGCACCTATCAGACTTTGCATTCATCCTGCAAGGTGAGAAAATTCCCTCCTTATTTCCCTCCACTCATGATTAGAGTCATGACTGCCTCACCAGCTGTGCCTCTGGCTTATTTTAAATTCAAACTATGATACATATCTCACTTTTAGACTTTTAATAGCAATGCCTTAAAATGCAGATTGCTGGCTAAATTTAGTTACATGATTAAAAACAAATCTAACTCATCTCTACCCAGCAAACAGAACTGCTGCATTCAAGGTTCAATAGAGGACTTAACTCTTCAACTAAAAACAAAGAGCAGCAAAAAAAGAAAATCAAAGCACAATTTGGTGATGTCTCCAAAAAAGTAAGATGCATAAAACATTAACCAGCTATGGAAAACTATCTGCAAATGCATCATAGTATACCATAGGGTTTTTGTTCAGTACTTCTGCAAATAAATTCTGCACTATGCTACTACAGCAGTATGAGTCATACACTTTTACTGACATTCTATATTTATATCTCCATGCCCTTCTGCACTGTTATATGCTTCCTTCCATACAGGCCTCTCTAACCTGGAATTCCCTTCCTTCTGCAGCTGAGCATCTCTTCCTCTAACATTCCCCAGAAAACTCAAGAGACATGCAGTTCTTTCTGGACTTTCATTTTGGAAAAACAACGTCCTTGAATTATTATAATATGCTGCATGTGCTTTTATTTGTTTCCTTTTATTTTCTTGTGTCTGATTTCCTAATCTTCTGTCTGTAAAAGGACTGCTTAGATGTTTATCCCCTTTGAGGCAAGGTTCAGGTCCTGTTTCATTAGACTTAGCCCAGTACAGTGCTACAGAAAATCTTATTCAGAGATTACAAATTACAACATAAGCATGTTTTCTAGAGCATTTGATGAAAAGCATTCCCTCTAGCTGCAATGTTGCAAACATTTGTGAATCTGCTTGATTTGGAGAACGCGAGATCCTGCTACTCCCAATATCCCATCGCCATCTGAGCCTCAGAAGGAACAGGCATGTGTCTACAAGAGATAAACAAAGGGAAGGTAATTAAGTTCCCAGTGCTAATATTTACCTTGTCAAAAGACTCAAGGGCGTTCTGTGGAAAGGCAGACACAGAAAAAGCAAAAGAAATGCTCTGGAATGGCAGCCTGAAGGAGAACTGGGCTTTTTCACTGTTGTCCACAAGATGCATTCCCAATAGCCAGAAACCAGTTGCACAAGAGATTTCGCTCAATAACAAGTCTCAGACATGCATGATTCTGAACAGTCAGAATGTCTACAAAGAAATAGAAAGCATTACAGAAATAAAGTGTTAGAAGAGCAGTCCTTGGATTTGCTAAGTGGCTTGAACTCCCTCAGTCATTCCAGAAGGAGCCGAGCTCTACACCCAATGGAGTTCTACCCTAACTATGTGCTGTTCTTAAGAAATAAAGAACAAAGGAGAGAACAGTACCACAAACCCAACAATGGCACCTCCAGAGCCTCCCAGGAGATCACCCGCCTTGTTCAGAGTCAGAATCATTATAAGAGCAACTACAATTGACTAAGACAGAGTGGGCTGTGCACCTCAAATAATGAGCAGCGTTCCTGCTGACAGGAGGAACAAAACAGTCTAAAAGAGGATGGGAAGGAAAATTCATACCCTTTGAAGTCAAGAGATGAATAATGAGCAATAAGGTGATGTATTCTCTCTGGAATATCATCCCAATTTCTCCCTCCACCCACAAGAAAATTTAAGAGTTGGGCAAGGGGGTGGAAGAAGAAATAAAAGCACAACACAAGATTCCACCTGGGTAAGGCAAGATGCTTAACATCAAGGAGACTGGAGGGAGAGAGTGGACAAAGGTGTAAATGGTTGCATAACAGTGAAAGCATCCAAATGCCACGTATGCCCTGAAAAAAATTCATCTTTTAACAGGGGAACACTATCCAGCCAGCAGAGTTCCTTTCAACTCCTCACTTCTTGTGTCTAGGTCCCTCAACACTGGGAGGTGTTTTCAGCATTTCAGAGCTACAGGCACAGAGCATGGGGCAAGTCTAAAAATTTAGAAACATTTTAGAAATGTTACTAAAGAATGCAATGCAAGTCCATCCTGTAAAAGAATCTGCAGATCCCAGCCAAGAGGGAATGATGCTAGTGAGATTTACTTCTGATGCTTACCCAGGGAAGCAATAGCTGTCCACAACTACCTCTTCATAGCTACAACATCTGTATCTAGTTGCAGTGCCTGCACATCTGTGTTTAAGGTTTACCTAAATGTATATATGAACAGAGTTGTAATGTAAGTATTGATGTGCTATGCAGCCTGTTACTAAGAGGGGCTTAGGTTTTAAAGTGAGAGAGAGGAGAAATAAGAGAACTTTTCTCATTAGGAGTAAGGAGGGGACACCAATGAAGAAACAAGCTCCTCTTTTACCAACACCTTCTTCTCCTTGATGTTACAATGGATATTGATCAAAAGAAGCAGCACCCTCCTATTCATGCTTCACACAATACAATGAAATAGGGCAGTTTCTAAATAAACCATGAGTTTTCTCCTGTGCTAACTCAGGTTTTCACGAACTTTGTTTGAACACTGCTCTGGTGAACAAGAGGAATTTTAAACAACAACCCAGATTTTTAAATCACACAAAGAAGTTTGGTGTATTTCAGCTATCAGCTTCTACCTGTGTGCATGCCACAGTGTTTTGGGTTTTTTTGGTGTTGTGCATTCTGTTTATCTCTGGCAAAGTGAACAAGGAAGAAGAGACAAACCAAACAGGATTTAACACCCTCCTTTGTACTGCGTGACATGTCAGGATGATTCTTCAAACCACATGAACATCCAGTAATCCACACTGCCACCCTTTTATTGCCCCCACAGCCTGACCTTCACTTCTGGATGTTTTAGTGTCCATTTTCTCCTCAATGAACAGCTTCAGGCTCCAGGCAGCTGTGTCATTAGCAGGCAAAAGCCTGAAATGTGTGTACAGGCAAATTCCTACAAAATATCCATCAGCTACAAGATCCAAAATTCAAGATGAGAAATGCCAAGCTCATTTTCAGTTTGCTTTCTATTTTGGGGTGGAAAGGACAAGCAGGAAAACATACTCCTAAAGGAGTTTCTGTATGTATATTTTGGGCAGCTTTGTAAAGGTAAATTTTTGAAAATTCTAGAAAAGGAAGATTTCCTATATTCACAATAAAAAGATCTTAGGAAAACTGACATAAAGCACTGTCTCTGAATAGATCTTTGACTGCACAGTGTTTTTAAGATTTTTTTTCTTTTAGTTAGATACCGAGTAAAACAGAGAATGAGTCACCTAAGGAAATCCCACCCCTCCTAGGGTTTCTCTCCTGCATGAATCAGTTGCTAATTCTTTCTATTCATCCAGCTCTTTGTCCCTCAAAAATAAACCATTGTGATTGTTTTATTATTACATACTGTGGGCCCCAAAATACTGGATAGAAAAGAAAGCAGACCTGAACCATAAAGGCTCTTAAATCCAGCACAACACCCCAAAAATATAAAAGTGTACCCTAAGCAACACAGAAAGTGTAACTTCCTTTCATCTGCAGAGCTCAATCTCAGCTGTTTGGGATCCATACAGAATATATGTAGCTACACTGAGAGACAATGAAGTCCAAATAGGAACTACAAAAAAAAAAAAAAAAAAAAAAAGAGGGAGTTCACCCCCAGTTTCAACTACCACATCACAAACTGTGGTACCTCAAAACTGGAATACTTTAAAGAATGAAAGCCACACACTCTTTGCAGATCTCATCATACTACCTAAGCATCAGAGCCATTCTACAGGACATTCCCAGACTCGTTACTGGAAATTTACAGCTGTTGATCTAACTCCTGTATCCTACACAAATTACCTTACACAAATGATTTATTTCAAAATTTCTTCAAGGTAGTCATGAAAGGAACAATCTAGGAAGGCTTCATGGATATTCTTCCTGTTTGTGCCTAGGTTTTTAAGAAGAAAAAAAAAGCTCCTGAAAAGTGCTGTTTTTCAGAAGTACTCAACTGCCACTAAGCTCTTAAAAAGCCCACTACCTTTGTTTGACTAGTAAGACTCATTAGTGAGCATTAAACCTGAATAATTAATTACTAAACAGGAAATGTCACTTAAAGATTATGAAAACAAGTATTTAATGGCCTTAAAATGTTGCTAAGGTTAAATAAGATCAATGCACTTACATGCATAGATCATGCACACACAGACAGCTCCTTTCAGAAGCTGAGCTTAGAAATGCTTAGCTTAGTAAATGCACAGCTTTAAATGAAGTTATTTGAAAATGCAGTGGCCACTTCTCTTCTCAAAGACCAATAAAACTAAGAGGGCAGAGTACATACACCTTGTTCTTGACAATTAGTTACCATGCATATTATTTAATCTATCAGGTAATGATTGGTTCCAGCTTCTTATTCCGTACAAAGTGAGTGCAAGGCACTTCTACCCTAGCAGAATTCCAACTGTTTGTCTGAGACCATGTTATGTCCACTTTGCATAACTGCAGAAGTTCTGAAGTGCAAATTCTCACTGTTTGTTGTGTGCTTCACATCAATTCTCTACACTAAGAGCTTTGAATTGCCAAAATTTTAATCAATCCCATCATCCTTTTAGTACATGCAAGCTATGTCTTATGATGTGATAACACCCAAAATGAAATTGTAAATTTTTTTGCCCCCCATTCAACAGGAAGAGAGTGTAAGGAAGAACTCCCCAACCCAGTCTTCCAGTCCATGCCCTTTTTGCTGGATGATAGGCCTGATACAGAAGCATCATTGTGGATAGCTGCTGGGACCCACAGCACATGGGAGCCTTAAAGCTGAATTCAAGGCTGAGAGGCAAAAAAGGAGGTGAGTTATACAGTCTGTCATAGCAGCAACCAAACAACAGTGGTCTTGTGAGTTCCACATTTGGATCTTTCTCTGTTAATACCTATGAATATGGAACTTGAAGGCAGCTTATGGCTGAAGTTAATAAACAGTGAATTTTCTCTTGCCTTTACCTTTGGTTCTCTTCAGCTTCAAAGAGGTGAATTGACAGAGACTCAAGTAAAATGTGAATGATTTCAGCATGGTTCAGGAGAAAGGGTTTGACATATAACAAACAGAGATACATATAACAAACAGAAGAGCAAGTGGCTTACATAGTGCCAGCAGCTCCAGCTGCAAGTAGTCAGAAGAACTAGAAAGAGAGGGACACCTACAGCCAAACTATTCTTCACTTAAGGAAATTTGTATCAGCTTTGTGCCTTGGTATCACAACACTTGTGAGAGGAGAGGTGTTTTCAATGCAATTAGCATCATTACCTTTGCAAGAGTTTAATTTGCTTTAAGAGAAAAAGAATAAGAAAAAATAAACCCCCAAGGAATAGCTGAGAGCCAACAAGGTGCCCTTCTCAGCCCTCAAAACTACAGCTCCCCTTGCTCTGGTGCTGGAAGATACTGAAAACAGAACAAACACCCATCACGTCTACAGATTTCCTGCACACAAGCACAGACTTATTAATGTATCTGACCTTGTTTATTACACTTACTAAATAGATGGTTAGCCATAAACTGCAGCAATCCAACCACAGAAACCAAAGGAAAAAAAGGAAAATTAGAGAAAGCAATGAATTCCTTATCTCACCCATCAATGACCAAAATGTATACCAGATCCACATTTTGAAGCTACATTTTTTTCTGAATGCATTTTAAAGATGAAAATTCTGTCAAATTGGGACAGTTAGATTATTTAAGTCCACAACAATCACTGTTCCCACTAATAAAAGAGAAAACAAAAAAAGAGGGGGAAGAAAATCAATATAATAGTGCCTCTTTCCACACATGTCTTAAAGCTCCAGAACATATTGCTGAATGATAACTGAGTCATTTTCCAAACTCCTCCAATTATGGAGTACTTAGCAAAATATATCTGGACAGGACTAAACAAGTGTGAATCACAGAACCATAGAATCAATAAAGTTGGAAAAGAATGCTAAAATCATCAGGTCAACCCAGCACCAAAGCCACATTCACTAAAACATGTCCTCAAGTGCCACATCCACAGGTTTTTGAATACTTCCAGGGATGGTGTCTCTACCACTTCCCTGGGCAGCCTGTTCTAAGGAAGGAACAGGCTCTTCCATGAGAGGAAGCCATAGCCAGGAGAGCCAGGACAGACCAGCCTTATGTACCTGATCTTGTCCTTCTGCTGTGGGAAGGGCACTCTGGGGGCTGCCCCACACAGAAGAGGAGCAGAACAGATTGGAAAAGTTTTGATAGTTGTTTTCCTTCTGTTAAGCTCATTTTTACTAATGAGCAAAATTTCACAAAAATCCATTTAAATCCTACTCTTCCTAGGCCATCTGAATCTCCATTTACCAATGTAATGTCACAGCTCACAAAGGGAATTTCAAATATTGAGATAAGTTTCTTCGTCCCTAATGCCGATCACTGATGCTTCTATTTTACAATGAGTACCTTCAAGCAAACTTAGTGACTGTTTAGCATCTTCCTGACACCTCTCTTTTCACACAGAAATGATATATGTGCATGAAATAGCATGCACAGCTATTTACTGTACAGCTGGAAGTTCCTAGCAAAAAGGACAGGGATAAAAGAGGGCTGGTGACTGAAGAAACAACTCAATTACCTAAAAGATGATGTTAGGAAGATTCTGTGACAAATCTTTGTGTATGAACAAGTCTCAATACTTGAAAATAACCTTTCAGAATGTACCTTCAGTTCCCATTGGACCCAACCTCCTCTTCAGCAACCAAATCACTTCAAGACTTTTATCAAATTCATGTAGAAGGAATTCCCAGCAGGGAACAGCATGAATAGGAGTGTAGAATCACAAAGCAAACACACAGACACACACATACACACTCTTAACTTTTTAAGTTTAAAAATAAAGCCAAGGAATGATGCCAGGCCATGAAGCCAAAGAAAATGCCAAAATCTTCCAGGTATTTACAGCTATCTAGAACAAAACTTTAAAATAATCATTGAAGTTGAAACACCAATGAGATGAATGTGTGAAGGAACAAGGGGACAGCTCTGAAGACAATACAGAAAACAAGGCAATTTCCACATGCATCTAGAATCTTTCATCCTGTTATTGCACACTAAATTTCCCACAGTTCCCAGTGTTCACTTCTGAGTTTTGCTCCCCAGGCTGGTGCATTGATTTCTTTCCTCTTGCCATGCTCTACATTTTATAATCAAATGCAGGAACTTCAAGATAGGCCCTCAAGCTTCAAAATTGACCCCTGAGGCAGATGGACAAAGGCTTTTCTTTTTTGAACACTCACTTCTTGAACTCAAGTTCTGCTTCAAAGAGGTTCAGGGGTACCTGTCAATTTGGAGGTTTTGATTAAGCTATTTTTTAGTATTTCACCTGTATTCCCAAAACCCAGCACCCTTCCAATGAAACACAGCTACCTCATGTAGGGCTCCAGTTTCAAACTCTCGGCTGCCGTGTCTAGAAAGAGGCAAGCATTAAACCAAAAAAAATACATATGGTATATACACACATACACAAATGAGTGTTTGCTGTCCTAGGGAGCTGCTGAAAAATTCAAGGCAGAGAAAGTCTGCTTTCCAGAGGAAGGCTGCAGAGCCTGGATTCAAGAGCAAACTGGAAAGGACCTCTAGTGGGCTGAGGCTGTGCTGCTCGGGTGCCAGACACGTCCTTCCCCTTCACCTCCCTGCAGCTGCACAAATTGCCAGCAAAGCCCAATAGCTTTACCTTGTGACTGCCATCAGAAAAGGCACCCAAAAGTGCAACCACAGCCTCTGTGAAAGACTGAAATGCTAAAGGTTAATGACTCAAACAAGATCATTAGAAATATTCTCTCATTCTGCTCTCGGTGCTTGGAGGGACACACTGTCATTTGCTTCAGAAAAAAACAGGAGATGGTTTCTATTTTACTGTGCAGGTCACTAACATGTCAGACCCCTTCAGAGTGGTTTTATGTGGCCTAAATGACACGACATCAAGGGACATTCAAAGATGCACAAATTCAGATGCACATTTGGAATGAGGATTCAGAATATTATTCAGACCATGTCACGGCTTTTTGTTCTTCCAAGACTTTTTAGCTGTAGGCAGTTTTGCACAGGCAGCAGAAACAATTTTAACTGCATTTTCAAAGTAACTTTCTGAGTGGAAGAGCTTGGAATTCTTCATCTAAGCTCAAACAAAGCATAAATTCATGTGACACTATGTGACAAATAGATTAGGGAATGTATTCAGGAGAACACACAGATAATAAACCAGGCCAGATTAAGGAAGGTTATTTATTAAGCATCCCAGTTAAAAAGAAAATATCTTGTTTTGAATGGAAGTTGATGATTCACCTCTAAGTCTTTAAAATACCTCTCTTGCTATATTTAGGTTTGCCTTCAAGTCAGACTGGTTCTATCATTCCCCAAAGTAGACTAATTTACATCTTCAACATTACAGGCCACAGCTTAGCTCTCTTTTAAATGACCTAAGCAATAACCTCTCTTTCAGCAGTTACTCTCAAAGTGACTGTATTAACTTGAGAGGGACCACAAGTTAAAGCTGACATTGTTAAGGAGAGCAATGCAAGGCAGCTGCTCATTATTCAAGAATAGTATCACCTAAACTGCAGTGGTGCTCCTTGTGCCATTAAGCAGAGTGCTGGATAGGAAGCAAACCTTGTACAGAGTGGTTGGCTGAAGAGAACAGCACTTGTACTTGGAGTCCCAGGCCACAAGAATGCACCTGGTTCTGTCCTTCACCTGGAGCAGCAAGAGCATTGCCCTCTCACCAATGAAAAGCATTCCTGAGAGTCACTTGACACAAGAATTCACACAGAAAATAGAAAATAAACCAAAGACACCAGCAAGTTCATATCTCATCATCAGAGACCTGATCAAAGAGCAATCAGGGCTTCTCAACCTTCATCTTCTTGGACCAACCATCATCAACTTAGGACCACCTCTACTACCAGAATAATGTAACTTACTTCGAAAGAGTACTGGTGATGCCATGAAGTTTACCTGTGCTTCCCTCCTCAGTAGGAAACAGTAATCAAGGCAGGAAAAGAAAGCACTCATCTGCCTTGAAGGGTCCTGTGAGGTATTTTACAGTGAGAGTGTGTACAGGGGAAATAGCCCCAAAAGATACCTCTGTAATAAAATGAATAAGGAATTGAAGGTGATGAGGATCAGTTAAAGTTAAGGATTAAAAAAACAACATCTCGTGAAAACATTCCTTAACACCTCTAAGTCAAGGAATTAATTTCTCAGGAATTAATGTCTTGAATCCAAACTGGTTTATGATATAAACAACAGCAAATGAAAAAACAGTTGATGAAACTCTAAAAAGAAATGACAGGAAACCTCTGCTGAATGAGGTAGAACACAGGATATGAAAGAGATGCAGGTATTAAAGTGATTTCAGGTGCAATTAAAATCCCTTGTAAAGGGAGAATGGGGAAGAAATCAAAACGAGTTGTGCGTTTTGCTTCATGTTACAGTACAAAATTTTGCCAGCAGCATGAAGGAAAAACAAAGCAAGTCTTAAAACAGGCCAGCTTACATAAGAGGGAAAGACAGAAGACAAAAATATGTATGCTGTGTTCCTTTTCTGATAAGAAACTTGATAACTTGCTTGGACTCACTTCAAAACTGTCAAACCACTGCAGCCATGAAACTGGCAACTATTCCTCCAGATGGTTGCTTTGAACAACATCACTCACTCTCTCATTGACTTTTCACTCTTCCATTAGTTCTGCAGCCAAGCACTGCTCACCTGGCAGATAAAGATCAAAATGTCATTTTGAAATGGCAGAATTTGTGAATTTATGCATTGTGTGTCCAGTGTTTATCCACCCAGTTCCTTCCCGTGTCTTTGCAATGAGAAGAGTTTTTAGTTACTGTCAAGTCAGCTGCAATAACAAGTTTTTTATTATTACTACTCTGACCAGGATTGATGTTCTGGAAAAAAATTTCAAACAGAACTCTATTTGTAACAGCCTCTTAAAATTCAACTACCTTCTGCAGAAAACACTACATGAAAATTCAGATACAGTAACAAACTTTAAACTACTAAATTTTGCATCGTGGTGAGATTATTAATTAGAAAAAAAATTACTTGTTCTTTCATGCTGCAAAATCCCTGTACACTGCAATGTCTTTCCAAAGTATGTTTTTATCCTCCATAATGAGCAGAGAAGCATCATACTACAATATCCTTTCCTTTCATTTTCCTGTGTCCAAAAATCACCCTATTTTGCCTCCTTTTCACTAACTGGGGAACTCCCCAGAGTAAAGCAGGCAGGAAATTTTTGTATCAGTCTCTCTAAAGTGAAGTGCATGCAGCCCTAGGTACTCACAACACAATCCACTGGAGGGCAGGATGAAAATTACATATAAATATTTTAATTTATTAATACATTATTAATGGTTTTAATTATTTAAGTTAATAAAGTAATATTTTAAGTAGTGTTTATCTCATCCTTTGTAAAATGCCTATTGTACATATTTTATAGTTTGCATATTACAGCATTATTTGTCTGTAACTTATAAATAAATGAGTATAAATATATTGGGGGCTGCATGCTCAAAAAAAAGCTTTTACTGATCCATAACGTTTGGGGAACACTGGTTTATGACTTCAGCAACAGGAAACTGAAGAAACATTTCCTCCTATGCTTGGAGGAGGTAAAAATACTGGTGGGAAGAACTGCATGCAGGCACAGTTCTCAAGTAAGCTGCATTTCTGCATTATTCAGCTGCAAGTTTAATGCAGTGAATGATTTTCCAGAAAGAATTAAGTGCTTCAGCTCACACTATATCTAGTAGCTGAACAACCCTTGAAATTCCCATGGGATCCTGATTGGTGTCTGGAGGCTGCCAAAGGCCATTCAAATCTTATTCCAGATGATTTAGGTTCAGGTCCATTGCTCCTCAAAGACATTTAAAATTCTAAATACATAAAATACGGTTTCAGCAACAACTTGTGCCACTGCATCACTTGGCCAGTTTTCTAATGCAATGTAGAAAGTCAGTCTATTTTTATATAAATTCTTTTTAAACATTCACCAGCAAAACACCCCTGCTAATCACTTGACACACTTCTTGCTGTTGTATAAAAACATCTACTGAAATACTCCATGTCTGTAATACCCACAAATAAGTATCAAGTAAGTGAAACACTGAAGTTACTCTGGGGAAATTCTATTTAGTGGGTATGCTCTATTAAGTAATGCTGAAGGAAAGCAAACCAAGTTGTCAAGAGTTACCCTCTAAAAATCAGGTTATCTTGACTAATGGCTTCTTTCTATTATTTCTGTTCCAGTGAGGATGACATAAAGCACTTAATTCAAGAACTACAGATTTTGAGATAAATTCTTTTACTCCACCTGAAAAGTTTCCAAGCAGCTCATAGCATTGATTGCACCTTTGAAACTTTCAGTATAGCATCCTCTACAAGTCAGAGTTCAGACATTTCTTATAAATAGCTAAGAAGGTTTTTTACACATTTCTCTCACATATTTTGATGTTGAACAATGAATACTATGAAACAGAAAACAACCAGTTTGTTTTTCCAGTCACACATCACAGCTCTGGCTGTTCCTTTTCCTCCATGGAAGACTTCTGCCCTCTTGTTAGCCTTAACTATGGCACCACACACTGTGCAATAGGAGAAGCAAAGAATATAAACACCACAAAACAGCTTCAGATGCCTGTCTTGCCTTTCTATCTCAGCTACCTTCCCCTCCTGCCTTTGAGCTTCACGCTTGGACGAGCTTCACCATCCCTTTACACATGAATATCACTGTTACATAACCTTCCTCTCATCCCCTCCTAGGTAAGGATCTAACCCTACAGCCCTCCACACATGGCAGCTTTCACACTGTCCTCATCACAAAGATCCCCAGGAAAGCACAGCTTCAACATGAAATCTGCTTTCGCTCTCATCTCCAGGGAATGCTCTTCAAGTGTAATGATGCCTCTTTTTACCTGTCTTTTCCAAATATTTTCTGGGTTTGACCACAAACATACACACAAGCCAGCTTATTTTAGTTTACTGATTTTCTTCTGAATATATAATTTTCTTTGCCCTTAATGCCCTACTAAAAGAGCAGCCAAAGGATTTTTGTCCTCATCATTTTTCAACAGACAACTGAATTTGAGTGAAACTGCAACACTGTGTGTCCAGCCACTATCAGTGAGAAAGAACACTGCTTGCCTGCAACAAAGACAACTTACAATTTACTGCTTGGGTGTCATATGTTACTGCCTTTTAAATATCCTACCTGTCCGTGCCACCAGGTGGGTCCAGCCACTCCAAACTGCTCCAACCTTTTCATGTGAGAAACACTGAGTGTCAATCTTCTTGGGCTCAGCAAGAAAGATGTCTCTGCTCACCAGCTGCCCGTGTTTGTTGCTGCCCCAGACATACAGGTGTCCTTCATCTACAACAGACAGAGAAGTAAAATCTGTTTAAAGGGATATAGATCTCATACCACCAGATCCAGGCTCTGTCTCAGTTCAGTGATGCTGAGGAAAGAACATTCCATTCAATTTGTGTTCTCGCTGTATGTTTTCTCCTACCATTCGAACTGGGATATCAGGAATATTTGCAAGGGCCACAACACATAACACAGCCTATCTTCTGAGGGCTACACAGACTCCCTGAAGCAACAAGAACTTTCAGGTCAAACTGCCTAGATGTTTATAACCAAGACTAATTTTTATTAAAAAAAACTAACCACAGTAGTCAACTTCTCTGAGTAAAAGAAAATCAAAGCACCTTGGAGACATTGACTGAGCAGTCCCTCTCTGTCCAACCTGTCCTTGCAGACCAGCTATTATTTCCACTCCAAAGCTTTGATTACATCCAGTAAATAACTTTCTGGACTGCAGCAAATAATTCAAAGCCTGGCTGGCTGCTCCTGCTCTGCTTTACAGTCTCCTAGCCTCTCTACAAGAGCTAGACTCCCAGCTCTGCTCATACCAACTCTGCCTCCTTCAGCTTGAGCAAATTCAGTAAATCCCCCAAAGCAGGGACAGTCCAATGCTCCTTGACTCACCTTGCACAGTCACTTCCTAAAGGAATTGGACATGCAGCTGTGAACACACTACTAATGCAGGCACCACCCATCACAAGACAAAATTAAAATATCATCACCCCAGATAACACTTGAGAGACTTCTGTAAGAACTCCTGTGTCTTCTCCACCCCTTTTCTAGAACAAGCATTTGTTCAAATGCACACTCCAGGATTCCAGCCACAGGGATAAACCTTTTTACAGAAACACCCACAGCACTTTATATCAATGCAAGCTGGAGTTGCTCACAGCCTAACAACTAATGGACATTGACACAGTGACTGCTCAGATGAGTCCTTCTGCAGACATGACATATCATTAGTTCCATCTTTTCAGGACAAAACCATTCCTCCCAGGTCCTAGGCCCCCACAGGAAAAAAAAAAAAAAAAATCCACAAAAAACACTTAAAGAGAACATGAGCTGCCAGGCCTCCCTGAAGTCTTCCAGGCTCCACAAGCTGGAAGCATAAGAAATAAATCTTGCACACATGATCTTGTACACAATTGTGGGCTCAGAAAGACTGGAAGCCAAGTAAGTTCCAACATGGAATTGTTTGGAGCACACATCTGCAACGCTCAAGGCATCAGGATGTCTCAGGTCAGCAGTGAACTCATTACAAGCACCATGGCAGAAGTAAATTTTTCAGGGGGAAAAGAAAAATAAAATAAGGTAGAATGTAGGCTACAGTATATTTAATAATCTCAGTTTGGTAACAGCTACAGAAAGAGTAAGCCAGGAGAATTCCACTATACTACTGCTGTGAAAAATAGGCAAGGAGTGGCAGTGGGGGGAGAAGCCAGTACTGACAGTCATCTGCAGGACTTCCCATGTTCCTCTTTACAACAGCACAACTGAAAAAGGAAAAAAAAGTCAAGCAATTGTTTCTTTTAAATATTTGAATTCTCCACTAAAATTGATAAATTCCTTCCCAGCATGAAGTACACACACGATCTGGAGAGAAAAAAAAGAGGTGACAGAAACACAACAAAGAAAAACACTGTGGCCATTCATGTTGCACATTAACATGCACTGCCACTGTCACCTCCTTTTACAGAAGGTGCCTTTGCTTTATCCAGGGAAAAATCACATGCTCAACCTTTATGCCATTTCTTGAGTAGGTCCAAACAAAAACTTAGACACTGAGACTTAGCACCATATTCCCATCCCTGGAGGGTTCAGGCCAGTTTGGACACAACTAGACTCTACCATGCTTTTTTCCAAGAACCCTCATTCATGTTTATAATAACCCAAAACAAGAGTTGTGTCCCAAACCTTCCTGGCTGCAGGTATTTGATATCCCACCAGCAGGTGAACCATGGAACAGAGGCAAAGAAAATTGCACCCCAGCACGAGGCATTCCTAGAAAAAAGGGCCCATTTAAATACAACACTCTGCAGTACTATCTTTATTATATTGAACATCTTTAAAATACAAAATATTTTAAGTAATAACTATCTTGCAGAACCAAGTGCAGCAAGAGCATCACATTATAAAAGTTTTTGGCACTTAGCTTTGTCAATCTTGGTCCCCCTGCTGCCAAATAGACCGCTCTCTTAAATAAAAAGCAAAAGCATGAAAGAATAATCTGTTCAGTGTCTAAAGAGAGAGTGCCAATTATTTAAAATAGATTTTATTTGTTCTTACAGTTTGTCTTCACTAATCTTGCATACACTTTGCATCTCTGAATTCAATACAATTTACAGCTTGGAACATCTCCCCATACAACTAAATCCCTATAGATCTGCATAAGCAAATACTCCAGTGCTCCTTTAATGATGACAGA
The DNA here is from genome assembly GCA_013397295.1 of Polioptila caerulea. Classification (NCBI taxonomy): domain Eukaryota; kingdom Metazoa; phylum Chordata; class Aves; order Passeriformes; family Certhiidae; genus Polioptila; species Polioptila caerulea. Next base: position 447,196 of record VYXF01005255.1, on the reverse strand, counting down.
GGTACCAGATGGCTGCAGATCTGCTAAGAACTTGTTCCTGTGAAGTTTGGCAAAGACTTGTCTTCATAAGGTTCAATATATTTTACACATTTCAAAACTGTAGGATTATAGCATAAAAGCTAGTCTGTTTCCCCTTCTCCCAATCTGTCAAAACAAAAAGAAATCTTTATTAGACTTTCATTACTGGGTACTCAGTACTCCAGCATGGGAGCACTGCCTGAGGATCAAAGAACAAATGGCAGATATGGAAGTGCCTAACCAATTAAAGCAGCTTCCCACTCCTCAAATAAGCTTTGTGCTCTTACACCACAGATCTGCACACTGCCACAGTGGAGCCTAAGACACCTCAGACAGCTCCAGGCCTTCTCACAACCCTGCACTGCCCCACACAGAGGCATAAGCTCACACTGCTGAGGCTACCCTGCCTCTGCTGCCTTTCCTGGGACACCCACCCAGCACACCTGTCCTCCATGGACAAAGGGTTCCAGCAGAACCCAGTTACCCAAGAGGGAATCCTGCTGCAGCTCCAGAGACTTACAACTGCTTTCAGAGTTTCTAGCCATTAAGAGTCCAGACCCTGAATTACATAAGGGCTAAGGTCACACCTGACCCCAAGAAAAATACACAAAATTCAGAAAACTCGAAATATGAATCCAGCTCTTAAAACAAAAGGAAAGTTCTCAGAGTACAAAACTATTACAAAACAATTACCAGCACTAACTAGGCCAGATCAAATTTCACCAGTTTTACTGAAAGTGACAACATTTCAAAAGCAGAGAAACCTTTGAAGGCTGAGATGAGGACTTTCACCTCTGTACCTGAAGCCTACCTGTGAGGGACACTGAATGATATGAGCCTGCAGCAACTGTCTTCACCTTTACATCTTCCAGGCCTAGAAAAAATGTAGTCGCATAAAATTTCAACAGCAGATATCAATTCACACACAAACAAGTGTAACAGGATGGTGATAACTTTTATAACAAAAGGCTCAGCCTTTGGGCCAGAGACATGGCAGGACTCTCATTTTCCCCACAGATCATGATTTTCTGTGACCATCCTATCCTTCAGGTACTCCACTGCATGTTTACAATACCACGTGGCTTTATAAAAAGGAAGATGCATACCACTCCAAATTGTATTTCTGCTCTGTCCACCCACAGGAAGGAAGCAGATTCCTGGATTACCTGCCACTTCACAGGGCTCCTTTGCTGTCAGGAACAGAGGGAGGGCTTTTCCTTGGCTTGCACGCTTTGCCCGGGATGCCATCCCAGTTCCCCACTGCAGCACACAACCGCTGTCTTTTCAAAGTAAACACAAATAATAGAGATTAAAACATATCAACCACCAACAAAAACTACTTCACACATTAATGAACAGTCATTGATTCATTTTCACTGATTCAAATTACACTTTAAAAGACCTTTATGCCAAAAAACATTCAGATAACCCTGGTGAAGTCAACAAGCAACAAACAGCTGTAGTCTCCATTATACAGGTTATAAAACTAAGAAGGTAGGAAGCTATTGGAGACTCAGAAATCCCGTGGTTGCAGTAGCTCAGGAATGGATACAAAGTTCTTGTACTTTCTCTTCACTTTCCCTCTCTTGATGCCAGTTTGTGCAGTGCAGCACAGGGAATCCCAATTCCCACTGTTCATACAAGCACCAGAGATCCCACTATTCTTCCAACCATCAGAATGAACCTTCAGCTCCACTACCTGGAATCCATACTGTAGTACACACAAAACTTTACCAAATACAAGAGCAGGTATAGTTTGTTTTTCCTCAGTTTTAACACAATCACGCCAAAAAGAAGGGTTTGATTTCTACTGTTACACCGTGAACAATCTCAGAGTCTCTAATAACAGCAGGAGAAATGTTTAGTTTCCTTCTTGCGCTTTTCCAGGTATCAATTTCAATTACATCATTTAAAAAGCCACAATTTGTGTGCAGTTCCATTTTGAAGCATCTTATACAAACTTCAATCACTTTGCATACTATAATGAGTTCAAATCCTAAGATACTTTGATTGATCAGAAACCCTTTTTCCTGAAAACAACTCCTTTTATGTTTTGCTTCAGAATAAGAAAAAAAGAAATCAGTACGTTTTCCATCCATCAGAAAATTAACTTGTTAATAAACCATCACTGTGAATTCTTGGAGAAAGTTTTTCCCCATCATTTTCCAGGAAGATGGTTCTAGAACGTTTACTATTTGTGTTAACTTGTCCCAAAATCTTACAGTCCATGACTTTAAGGTGTATTTTCCCTGTGGTATTTAAAATAAATAGTAGATTAGATAAATTTCATCCTCTTTTCCTCCCTCTCCTCCTCCAAGCCACTAAAACCCCATTGCATTTGTTACTGAAAAGATGTTAAAATTATGACATACTTACCTGTAGCAGCAAGGGCATGTCTCAGTCCTGCAGCAACATTCACCACCTTCTCTCTGAGAGACTATGCAAATAAAAGAAAATTATAATTTAGTTGCTTTTTGCATTTAGTGCCTCTAAAAACAAAACAAGTCAAACAGAACACTATGAAAATGCAGTCCAGCCTGCATGTCCCAATGCATATCAACATTTTGTATCACAAAGTAAGTAAATTTTGACCAATAAAAGTTAGTGGGAACATCTTCAAGAAATAAAAAATAAGTCAGCAAAGCAACTGGATGCACAGTGTTGTGGCAATAAATAAAAAAACACAGTCAAAATATTCACATGAAAGAAGAAATGCTGGTGATACAAATATGTTTATTTCTTAATTTTAACTTGGTGTTCCTGAAGAATTACACCAAAACCTCCACAGTAAATACTGGTGACAGGCAGTACTATGTTACATTAAGCTGTTCAGTCTTGCCAAATTACTGATGGAATTTTGTTTCCCACTGGAGAAAAGCCTTAAAGTTTCCCTCCACAGCAAAAGATCTCAGGAATCATGTGGAACTTCCCCTCTTCTGTTACCTCCCATCCCATCCTGCCTTGCTCTTACAGGGTTTGCAAACCCTCTGGATATCTATCCTTGGTGGAAAAGCAGCAGGTGTATTTAAAATAGGTGGCAACAGCCCAAGAATTTAGGGGGTACCAACCAAAAGAGCAAATATTAGGCATGAATAGTTTGTTTGGTGAGGGATGAGAGAGATTCTCATCAGCACTGTCAATACCACCAAATTTTAAGGCACCCTACTGCAATGGATGCTCTTGGAAAACATCAAGGGCACAGAAACATCAAGTGAACAAACTCCTACTCACTAGAGGTCACCTAAAGGATCAGCTGCCCTCCTTCTCCTACATAAAAAAAACCAAAAAAAGGAATATCTAGCATGAGCCATGATGCTAAATAATTTCTTGTCTGAGAAGTGAAAGAGTCATCTTTCTGTTAGAAGTGGGAAACTTCATACAGCAAGAAAATCAGCCTTAGCCTTTCAATTCACCTTTGGGCCTTTACTTTGCAAACTTATCTGTAGCAGATAGGCAGTATAAAAAATTAGTTGAAAAGCCTGGCTTAAAGCCCATTGAGGTCAGATGACCTCTGTAAGCTGCTGGAAGCAATAAAAAGCACAACACCTTCTAAATCTTTACCTCAATCTTTTGTGGAATCAAGCACGGGCCTGAAATTTGAGGAAGTCCCAGTTGTCCAAAAGAGTTTGACCCACAGGACAGCACTAGGCCAGATCCTGCAAAAATGAAGTGTTAGAGCAGGTTAAATAAACCTGTGAGCAGCAGCACTGTAACGTTATAACAAGCACAGTAACACAGCCAAGTAGCTCAAGAAATGACCTAACAAGTCCCATTACAAAGCCCCTGAGGCCAAAGGCTTCTGGCCTTACACACCAAGTCCAGAAAAGGTCTCAGGTTTACTGGCACACAAGGCACAGAGAGTGATTTAGCTTGCAAGACAAGTAGCTTAGAACCTGTGAGTGCCAGCACATAGAATCATAGAACAGTTTGGGTTGGGAGGGACCTAAAGATCATCCAATTCCAACCCCCTGCCATGGGCAGGGACACTTTCCACTATCCCAGGCTGCTCAGAGCCCCATCCAGCCTGGCCTTGAATGCTGCCAGAGATGGGGCATCCACAGCTTCTCTGGGCAACCTGTTATACTGCCTCACCACCCTCATAGGGAAGAGTTCCTTCCTAATAACTAACCTAAACCTGCTCTTTTTCAGTTTAAAGCCTTCACCCTTTATCCTATCACTACAGGCCCTTGTAAAAAGTTCCTCTGCAGCTTTCCTGTGGCTCCTTTAAGGTTCTGAAAAGTTGCTATAAGGTCACTCCTATCACAGATGTCCCAGGGCAGGTGCAGCCTTTAGTTTACAATGGGGCTGTGCTGCTTTGTGACCACAATTAACTAAGGTACTACTCAGATTGATTATGGATGTCACAATTGAATACTTGTTAATGAGCTGCAAACAAGTTCTGGATCCATTACTCTGAGAGAATTTTTGAATGTGACCATCAGTAGTATTTGCTATAAAGTGAAAGCCATCTTTCAAGTACATCATGTTTCAGAGAGTGGCTAAATCCTGTGTTCATTGCTAAACCAAATTCCATAAAAGGTCAAGAGAATTTGTTCAGTATTAGGACCTTCTCCAAGCTGAACAGCCCCAACTCTCTCAGCCTTTCCTCATAGAGGTGCTCCATCCCTCTGATCACCTTGGTGGCCTCCTCTGGACTCACCCTGACAGCTCCATGCCCTTCCTGCACTGTGACCCCAGCTCTGGGTGCAGTGCTCCAGGTGGGTCTCACCAGAGCAGAGCAGAGGGGCAGAATCCCCTCCCTCCCTGCTGCCCACGGGGCTCTGGGTGCAGCCCAGCACACGTTTGGCTCTCTGGGCAGGCAGTGCCATGGCTGGGGCATGTCCAGCCTCTCACCCCCAGCACCCCAGAGTCCTTCTGGGCAGGGCTGCTCTCCATCCCTTCATGCCCAGCCTGTGCTCATACTGGGGGTTAGTCTGACCCAGGTGCAGCACCAGAACCTGGCTTTGTTGAATTTCCTGAGGTTCCCATGGGCCTCTCCTCAAACTCGTCCAGGTCCCTCATATCACAGAAGCAACAGCATTGTGGAACTTTCAGCATGTTCTCGACATCAAGCTATTTCTTCAGCTCTTAGAGAGACAGATTTACCTACTAAAATGATTGTAAAATCCCAGCCACATGCAACTTGTTTTACACAAAAGCCAGACAGTGCAGTGCACAAAGTAAAATGCAGCACATCCTCTGTGTGATTCAATCCCAACTGCCCATCTTTGTTGTGGCCACATACAAAGAGTTGTCCTACACCTGGAAGAAAAAAAGACAAAACAAATTTTATTCCACTTCACAGACTAAAAATAAAAATCTACATCTGTAAGATCCTGTAACAAACAAGGACAATGACTATGTGTCACATTAGGCACTGCAATCAAGTACAAATTAAGAGAAACAGTTGTTCCTCATGCACCAGAAATATCTCTGAATAACTACAGCTGTGGAGAGCTGGGTCTGTCAAGGGAGACAATCCATATGGTGAGACAGGCACCTCTCACACTCAAATGCTTTTTTTATCATGTTCACATCTGTCTGCATTCCTTCTTTACCATAATTAGTTGTGGCATATAGCAGAACCTTTCAAGGGCCAGATGTTGTGTCCTGGTCCTTACCTTAACACTTCTTAAGAAGGAATAACCTCTGACTCCTCCTCCCCACAATAAGGAAAATTTGGCTTCTGTGTATAAAAGAAACAGTTCTCACACAGCCACGAAGTAACCACACAATATATAAGCGAGAAGAATTTCCCCAAATACTGAGTTAACTGGGAGGAGAGGAAGATGTTTTGCAACCAAGCATTGTACTTGCTCAGAAACAGCAGCCACAGAGAGGTGGCAGCACTGAACCAACAGGGAAACACACATACACACACAAAAAAAAAAAAAAAAAATTACTAAAACCCAAACACTCCGTGCACGGGTAGTGTTTTTACCAGTGACAACTGCAGAATGTCCCCCTCCTCCAGCAATGCTGGCAATGTCTTGACATTTGCAGGAAACATCTCTCAGGGCCTGAGGAACCAGCACATCCTCTTTATGACCAAGGCCAAGTTGTCCATAGCTGTTTGCACCCTTCAAATGCACACAAGAAAAATAACACATTTTTTTCAAAGTTAACAAAAGATGCACACGTGTGCTCCCAAGGACAAACAAGCATATTTGGGATATGGCACGAGTTAACCTGCTCCTAAAAATCCCCTGATTTGTCACATAGGATTCCCAGGATTACAGACCAGGACTGTCCTAACTTTGCTGACATTAGTGGGGTCTATGCAGCCCCAATATTTCAAAAAGCATACTGGAATGCAACCTGTTGTAACTTTAACTGCAGATTCACAGTTAACAAGGAGGAAAATCTTTCTATCAGGATGATTATCACGCGTTTAATTTTAATGCCAATGATCCCCACACATCACTAAGGTCCTATTCATGCCGCTGCTTTCTGGCAGGCTACCTCCAAAATGAGAACAGAAAGTAAATCAGAAACATTTACATCTCATTAACTGAATATTTTAAATTAGAGAGGTCACAATGAAAATATATCAATTACAGGTAGTATAAATGTATAGGTACAAAGCTATAGCTACTAAACCCACCATGGAAAGCAGCAATTGTCAGCATGGTAACAAGTCAGGGAATTTCTTAATCAATTTCAGCTCCGTGTCCAACCTTCATTCACAAAAACAGGGATACCATAACCTTCCCCATCCCACACAGCGCAGTAACAGCAACACTCCCAGCTGGAGATCCCCAGGCAATACCATCCCTGCCTCACCTGCGCACCCATCTGCTCTCAACTTGCCCTCCACCTCCCCCGAAAGATGCAGCACCTGGCGAGCGCGGAGAGGCCGCGTTCAGCGCTGACCATTTTGTGCCCGCAGAACCAGGGACGCTCCGCACAGGACGCGCGGCTGCTGGCCCAGCCCGGAGCCGACAGGTGGGCGAGCTGCGGGCACATCGGGCTGCTCCCGCACAGCCACCGCGGGCCGGGCGCGCTTCAGAGCCTGGTACGGCTCAACAGGCGCAACTCTCTGTAAAAGGCGTGCCACAGCCTCCCGTTTTAGCCTGTAACTCGCCGTGAATTTCCGAGCCTTCGGCAGCAGGCAAGCCGCGAAGAGGCGCAGAAGGAGCCGAGGGGCGCAGAGCCACCGGCGGGTATCGCAACGCCGGCACGGCTCCAGCCGCCCTGACCTGCCCTGCCCTGCCCGGCCGGAGGGATGCCCGGCCCGGCCGGACGGAT
>VYXF01005255.1:425191-439308 GCA_013397295.1 Polioptila caerulea | reverse complement strand
GAGGGCACAGCCTCCTTTTATCCCAATTCCCGGCCGCATGGTGCCATCCTTTCCCCACTGGCTGAGGCACTAGGAAGGTACAGCCTTCCCGAACCGCCAGCTACATATTCGCCCTTGAGCCCGCTGTTTTACCCCAAAGCTCAGAAACTTGGGCCGTGCATTCCCCTGTGTGTGCCAGGAGCAGAGCTGCCCGGGCTCGGCAGCAAACCCGCTGCCCAAAGCCAGCGCGGACATCGGGAGCCATTGCAGGGACATTGGCACCCTCACCTTCACCCATCGCACTGTCTGGAAAAACGTGAGCCTTCCTCACATGGTTATTGCCACGGTGCCGAAGAAAAGGGCTTTGGTGATTCTGATAATTACCAGCAACTCCTTTATTTCGTTGACATTTAAGCCTCCGCAGTGGTTTAAAGTACTCAAATGATCGCCGTTTTACAGCAGGTTTGGATGGGTGAAGCCAAACATACGCGTTGTTAGCGCCGTGGAAGTGCATCTTCTCGGTATTATTTCTAGCAGTTTACTTTTTCTTTTGCTACACAAGTGCAAATTAAAGATACAACTGCTGTTTTCACAAAGTATTTGAAAATAGGTGCTAATTTAACAAGTTTAAGAACTCCTACTTGAAATGTATACATAATCCAGACAAGGCTTGAAGTAACACAGACCTATGTATGTTTCGACATCATAAATCCAATGTTGTTAAAGCTGTAGCTGAATATTAACTATCACAGAAGCAGACAAAACAAATGCTCCCTTACTACTTAGAAGGCAGCTTTTTCTTAGAAAGACAAAGTTCCTAAAATCTATTTTTAAATGAAGTGTAATGTAAGCCATAAATGTTGTAGACCATAATTCTACATCTTAAGAGTACTTTAAAACAAAGTTATAGTGGGATAATAGCCACAGAAAAAACGACCTAGTCTTGATTTAAACGGTGAGTATTCTTGGAAAGGATGGCTTGGCAATTTCTTTTGGAGCAGAGGTGTCCTACTAGAAAGCACATGAAACTCGAGCTAATTCTCAAGCATAGAGGTTTCATGAAAGTCCTTTCAAGTTCTCAAGATCCTGGACTTGCATCTCCAGTGTATTTAAGACTTTGGACCACTCTTCCAGCATGCTTTCTGGATTTCCTGATAAGGTCTAGGTATGAAAAAACCCGGTGCCTAGGGTGCTATTAAATACACCCTGCACATCACAGATCCCCCACTCAAATGTCCCACATCCTGCACACGTGTCCGTGCCAGGACAGGGGTGGCAGGAGCTTTGCACAGCTCTGCAGGAACTATGGGACCCTCAACACAGGCAAGTTTGCCACTGTGCAATGCAGACAATTCCGCAGGACACGGCTTCCCAACACTTCTAAAGTGCTCTTTGGAATCAGGTACACTTTACACTACAAGGTAGTTTGCTGCCATCACAGCCACAGAATTCCTGTGAAATGCTTGGGCCTTTCAGTTATGGTTTGATTGAAAGGGGATGAAGGTGTTCAGATCAGGTAAAGGAGAAACTGAACATATATTTGTGCAGCTTGTGCAGGTCAAACAAGTGACTGAGCGATCAACAGGATATTTATTTTTAGATAAAGCACACTGGTCTACAAGCTTTGGGTGTTATTTTAAACTTTGATGTTATTTTAGAGCTGGTTAGGCTATTTTGAATATGAAATTGCAGTTTGGAAATGGTTTTAGGCTTTATGCTAAGCCAATGCTTGATGGCTTGCTGTATTTTTTGCTAAATTAATTCTATCAGGAAAAAGGCTAATAGTGCCTCTGTAAGGAAAGGTCTTCCCTCAGGTGCAATATCAAAGACAGCAACAAAAGTCCTGACTTTTAGCCAATAGCAAATAGCTTGAAATAAACATAATTAGGATTTCATGCAACAGCTGTGTCTCTGCCTTATACTAGAGGCATGGCAAACAGCACATTTGCAAGTCTTTGTGGCAAGAATAATCCCTCTGAAAGCAAGATTTGACCCCTCCCTTTTATCATGTTGAACCTCCAGCTATTTTTGTCCTGATGCCTGCATTGTAATCATTCAAGTTTCAAACTTAGTAGCACAGACTTAAAACCAGTGAATTACCACAGCTTCCATGCTGTCAAGTCTTCAGCACTATATGATCAGTAGCATAGGCTGCTGGAGTCAGAAATGGAATTCTCCCTAGGGTGAATTACTCCATTTTTGCCTCGTAAGCCACCTCCTGTAACATCTGATCCCAGCCCTGATACACAGACCACACTTTTTCTCCAGTCCAACAGTTTCTCCACTCCCCTACAAGCTTGTAAAAGGCCACTCTGCACCTCTTTTACCTACAGGAGATGAGGAATGCATTTATGTGAGGAAATCTACAGAGAGCAACAAGATGAAATTGTTATATTCTTATGGGCCATTCACTCCTCCACGTGTGAAGGAGTGAGCTCTGCATGCAATGCATTATATGCCTAGAAATAAATCAGTGGGGAAAGGGGAAGAACTGGCTTGCACCAGAGCACTGTCAGGGTGTTAAACTTCCAGCTGCTTGCCCATCTTGCTGAGGGCGTCGCTGACGATGTCCAGCTCGTGGCGCAGCTCGTTCACCACGCTGGCGATGCTCTTCGTGTCTTTCAGGATCTGCACGCTCTGGGTGTAGGGGTTGTACTTCACCCCAAAGGGGCGCTTGATGGTTTTTGCAAACTCCCTATCGAGGTTAAAAAAAGAAAAAAAAAAAAAAAAAAAAAAAAAAAAAGAGTGTGTTGTAACCAAAAGAGGGTGTTATAAACGAGACACAAACCACAAATGCATTCTCCGTATGCAGCCAGTATAGCCAGTATCAATACCCACTTTTCTAAACTACTTTTTAAAAGTCCTAATTGTTATGTATCTCCCACCCAGTACCTGAAAGACCCAGAAAATACTAACCAAAGTTCCAACACTGTGAAAAAATAGTTAGAAAACTGTGATAAGACTAAAAGGGTTTGATGCTGCTAGAGAGAGATATATAAAACGAAATCTGCTTTTATACAAAGAAAGGGGGGTGGAAGCTGTACCTCATCTTTTCCTTTGCTTCTTCAAAACTTTCAGAAACAAAGTAAACCTCCTGGAAAGTTGTAATGATACATTCTTGCTTGCAGGTGACCTTTGGATCAAAAGGCTTGACTTTGGCGCTGTCCGAGAGTGAGTGCTGGTGTTATCATGGGTCAGAGGAACAGCACCATCCAAAGAATCCAGGAGGAAGATGAAGTGTGATGAAATGAATAGAAAGGATTATGTGAGATTATTTTAATGCATTGCAGGTTAAAATTTTTGTCTGCAGATGAACAGTGATTAAAGCCTAACAAACTAAATTATTCTGAACTGTCATATTCTGTCAGTCAGGGTGAGAAAAGGGACCCCACGGACACGAGGCTTGTGTAAAAACAAGAGCAATGTTTTCAGAATCTGGTTAAACCAACAGAGCTTTAATCTGAAAATAGTTACTCGGTCTATAACATCAAGAAATTATACTTCATAAAAAGCAGGATGAAACAGTGGCAATAATAATGAGGTTCAAAGCAAAGAGGCAAACAAGCAGCAGCCATTCTTACCTTGAGCTCACTAATAGAAGAGAGCAAGCCAGCCCCATAAACTCGTAGCTGTCCCTCTTGCTTGCACAAGCCAAACTCTACCGTGAAGAAGTAGCACTGAAACAGAGAAGGAAGTAAAACAATTCAGCCTTCATCAAAGATGCTGTGGTGAACTAGATGGGGGCATTTCTATTTGAAGGTAGCATCAAATAGTTGCAAATATCAGATAGTTATCACTCAGTTATCCTCAGATATTTATAGAGGAGGAAAGCCAGAATGGAAGGATGAAGAAACACAGGATTGCATGTTTCTCATAAGAAAGGTGGATATTACAAATCACCCAGCTGGGCTGGAAAATGCTAATGCCAGTGCAAACATTGAGGTGTAAATTTTGACATGAAATCAGTAGCCTCAGCTTAAAACAAACACTGGATAGAGAGGATCTCTGAGTGAGTGAGAACAGCCCACTGCAGTTTGTTTCTCATATGCTCAGTGTGCTGTAAAATTAAAGACATTCAGTTTGCTGAATTTCAGGATTTTTGCAGCCATACAGGAAGGAACACAGTTTTTATACATGGCTTAGTTCCACTCCCAGTGAAACTAGTATAAGTTTTACCTTAGCTACATGAGATGGGAAAAGAAATTTTAAAAATCAGCAAGCTGTTCTTGCATAACTGGCATGAATGATTTTTCATCTAAATTTACTTTTAATCTTAAAATACTCTTGCCAAGGCATCCAGCGACTGATATCCAGAAAATTAGTTTAATTTGTATTATTTTAATTTCTAGACTGAAAAGTATCTAATGCTAGCACTCACCACATTCAATACCATATAATTTCAATTCACTCCACACATTAAAGAAATAAAACACTTTCAAATCATTGAATCATGTTCCCAGAAGAAAGAAGACTTTGTCTGAAAGAAATAGACCATAAAATTTCAGTTTGCAAGAAGTAATCTACCACTAGAAGCTGGACCATTACTTGACAGTAGAGTGAAGAAAAATACCAGTCATTTCAACTTTAAAATGGTTTGGGTTTTTTTTGCTAGCATGGAAAATTTTTTCATGCTTTAAAATCCAAGGACCAGTGAAACACACAGAGCTAGCAGCTGGTGTGGCTAACGTTGACATGAACCTCCAAATTTATTTGATGGCCTGGGGTCAGCCTAGCAAAGCCCGAAGCCTTTGATGGAATCCTCAGGCACTCAAACACTCACCGTTGCCAGTTTTTGGACAGCCTCATCTGATGCCCCAAGTGAAGCAAGACCAATTTCCTGGGAGAACTGAGCAAAACTGGGTTCAGCCAAAAGAGGGACATGGCCTAGGAGCTCATGGCAGGTATCACTGGAAAAAGAAACAGAACAAGAAATCTCATTATTTGTCTTCGTGGCAAAGTGAAAAAGCAGCACCACTGAACAGATACAATATCTTGCATTAAACTCTGCTACCCAAAAAGCAGAAAAGTGTCACCCATTTCTCTGCAAGCAACAGAGCAGATCATACCAACCCTATATACAGTGCATAAAATCAGATTTTCAAATGAAGGTGCCTAAAATTAAGGTCTGAGCTCCCCATTTGTGAGGCCATTGGATAGTAAACTAACTGCACGCAGTGGTATCAGTAAGACATCTCCGAAACCAAGCTGTACTTTTGAAAATCCTGCACTTATGAAGGTGGCACTTCAGCATGCTATAGCTTCATTACATTCAGCATGAGGGCTGAGTCTTCAGCCCCTTAAAAATAAGTTTTATGCTGGTGTTCTTGAGCAGCTTTTAAGTAACTTGGCTCTGGGCAAGCAAGATTCAAAATTTTCTCTCAAATTCTGCTGCAAGATTAAATGACTCACGGCTCTGGTGTGTAGAGAGGGTCTGAGCTGTGTCTGACATATTGAGTGCAGTGAAAAACTCGGAATGCTAATCCTGCCAAGAAGTCTCTGGGCGACAGATATCCAGCCACGGGGCGAATGGTGAAGCCTGTGCGCTCTGCAAGTGAACAGAGAAACTGTGTATTAGTTCAGCACAGGCTGCATAACGTTGGCAGCTTTCCTGCTGGAACTGAGGTGACAGCCACGGCACCACCTTGGCTCTAAAGCACGTGGGAAAATGAGGCACAGTTAGAAAAATTAGGTGCAGGCTTGAGAATGAGCAACATTTTTTTTTAAATGGCCCTACCTCTGTGCCAATGGATTTCTTAGGATTCCACGCCTAGAGTCAACAATACAGCCAGGTATCTCCTTAGCCAATCCTAACAGTCTTTTCAAACACTGCCCCTCAAATGTCACTGCATTCATTGAAGACACAATACATTAAAACACAGATGGCCAAAAGGCCTCTTTAAGGACCAGAATGGTCCTTTAAGTCACTAAGGATGTTTCCTTGTGCCCACAACATAGTGGGAATTGCAGTGAACCTCAGTTTATTCTGAAAATTAGAAAATTTTAGAAAACCAGCACGTTACCTTTCAGGAAGCGGGACACATCTTCCAGCTGGGGGATATTGTCCTCCCTGTACCCACAGTGTTTGGTGAGCAAGGGTAGGTTCTTAAGGTACTCTCTGCAGGCATAAGTTGGGTAAAGATTGTTGAGCTCTCGGTACACAGTCCCCCAAGTCTTGATCTCCTCCTCAGTGAATTCAATCTTAGGAATTGGGTCGCCACTGCAAGGAGAAGAGGAAGGATATTCCTTAGTAAATGGCTAATAAGAGGTGACTAATTTACCTACTATTAGTTAATATTACTATACTATTAGTTAATATATATTAGTTATGATTCGTTTAACACCTGTATGACTGTGACACCGGGCATAAGACTCTGTCACATGCACTGTGAGATCTGGTCTATGTCCTGGAAAGCTTTTAGTCTAAGGACCTGCCTTTTTTTCACTTTAACCAGTTGTCAGGAATCTTTGCATTGACCTCACTTAAAGCATTGGTTCTGTAAACAATTTTCTTAATTGTTTAATGCCAAGAGTAAGGTTTAAAATCTACAAAATCTCTTCACAGCTTCAGGAGCTGATAACACGTCCTTTTCCATGCTGGATTTCTAAGTCTGCAATTATTTCCCATTACCCTTTTAAGTTGTTTTAGGAAAAGAGAATTCCCTAAATTAGCAACACATTGTGTGACAGCAGCTAAATATACACGTCAGGTAAAAATCATGCTTCGGTGTGGAGGAGACAAGTGCACATCTGAGCATATTAATTTTAATTTCTCTTTCCTATTTAGTCCTCAGGACCTTGAATAAAGTGAATTATGGCAAAGCCAGTGTTACACTGCATTTCTACTCCCAGCCAGGGAACTGGCATGGAAAATGCTTTCCCGAGGGAATCTCTGTCGACAGCACATTAGCGGCAATCAGCTGGAGACTGTAGTAACCAGTTGCATTAAACACAAGGTGCAATAGAACTCTAAGTACAGACCTTTTCTAGGTCGTTTTCAGTTGAGGAACTTGACACCTAAGTTCAATCAGGCCACATGAAAATCATGTTTAGAAAGAATTTACAGCACTGAGTTATTAAACTCTTTCTGTTTTAAGAGCTCCACCCCTGCCAAGAAGAATGTCTAAAGACAGAAGCTCTTAGAATTTCTTTTCAAAGAAAACTTCTTATCTACACATCACACATGCTAGTTTGAACCAGGAAAGAAAATTCACATATTAACATTTGCTCAGAAAGTTTACTCTCAGTGGTCACTGGGCTGTATGGTGGGATTTGCCTCCCCTCCCTCTCCTTTGCAGAGCAGCTGGCCAAGCCACACAGCCTCAGACCGACCAGAGCTGCCCCGATCTCATCTTGCCTTACATCTCCCTTCCTTTCACCCCCTGGGCTCTGATTCCTGAGCTGAACCTGCCGTGTCTCAGCCTGATCTGAGCCCAGGAAGGTGAGCACAGTCCACTCTGCTATTATTTCAAAGCACCAAGAAGGCTTCATCTGGAAGAATTCAAGCTTACTGTTTGTAGTTCATAGCCAGGTCTGCAAAATACTTCCGCCTCTTGCGATAAACATTGTCTTTGAAACCCTGGTGGGGAGAAAGGAAAACACAGTTCAATGATTTTCCAAGCCATAATAAATAAATCCATTTAAAACAGGACACTTGACATTTCTTCAGCTGGAGAAAAGCATTATGTGTAAGAATGAAAGGGGAGGGCAGGAAACTCTTAGCCGTAGTCTGAAATGTTTAATAGATGTGAACTAAGCAAACACTCCAAAGTAGGAATCAGCTGGTTTATGCAACTATATATTCAGGTTTATGCAACTATATATCTCTCTGTAGAGAAGGATTCATTTTAGTCATATCAGTATTTAAACAAAGTTTGTTATTTACATGATTATTCAGAATTACAAAACAAATTGCCCATTTTCACTGCCCAAATACCAGTTTGGTTTCTCCAGTAAGGAAGAAAGAAAGAGGAGGAAGAAAGCCTGTCCCAAAATAGCTCTTTTTCAGCTTCTTTAATTTTTATGTGAGCACTCAAGGCCCAGACCTCAAGTTCTTGCACAAGTAAGCCCTGCAGAAATGCACAGGAACTGAATTCAGTCAGTCTTCCCTGAACAAAGAAAGAGACATGAAATCCCCAAGAGAAGGTGCTCAGACCACCAGAGAGGAGAGGAGGGAGCTCCCACTGAGGGAGAGGAGAGGGAGGAGGAAAAGCTGCAAATTTTTTAGGTCATCTCCACAAAGTATATTTCCAGTTGTGGGCTGGGTGCAGGGAGGGGAAAGTACTTACGGGATGGTCGGCATCCAAGTCAGACCCGTACATCAGCACCCGGTTTGCACACTTATCCAAATCTGAGATCTTCTTGGGAAACCAGGGAACATTCTCCATGCCTGGGGAAGGCATGGAATCCACAAGGTTATTAATAATGCCAGGGGAGGAAACGCTGTTTTCAAGTACGGCTATGGCGGTTACAGCTCCCTCCAGAAATTAAAGGGGCATGAATAAGACAAGGGAGCCCTCTGCCTATCTGGCACCAGCCTCCAGCTCACACTTCCTCCTCGGTAGCTGCCACAGTCTGCCTGCAGAGCACAGCCCCAGAGCCTCAGGGAAGGAAAGTTAACGTGGTTTCTCTGCTATAGTTAGAGTAGCATCTAGAGGATCCCATGGAGACAAGGTCTCCCTGTGTACAGCTTCTGGGAATCTTGTAGGGCACAAAGGGTGCAAAGGTGAACAGAAGATATTTGCCTGTGGTCCCTGGGCAGAGTGGGAGCAGGTTAGAGTCCTCTCATCCTGCTTTGCTGACCATGGAAAATGGATGTTTCTCCATGGTTATGTACGTGGGAAGCATCCAGCTTTGCCGTGAGGGGTCTGGGGAGGAAGAAGAACAGGAGGCCCTGCTGCTTGAGAGAGGTGCATCATTACACTTTTGCTGCCAACTACTTTAGGTTCATTTTTAGCCTAAGGAGAGTTTTTTGTGAGCTCTTGGCAGAACAGTTAATACACTGCTTTTCTGCCTCAATGCTCTTCAGTTTACTTAAAAATGTCAGGAGACTGTTTAGGTTGGATTTCCCCTTATTTAGGGCTAAAGTAAGCCATTTTTTCCAAGATTTCTCATTTCCAAGAACAATGACTGAGAAATACACAGGATCAGCTACCTGATGCCCTGAACTTTGGGCATCTCTTTAATTAAAAGCAAAGGTAAACACAACGTGTAGTATCTAAAGGTAAAAGGCACCTCTCTCATACTAATATAAGCAGCCAGTTATGATTACAAGTGGGTAAAAAAGACAACAAAATCAAGAACTAAATGAGGAAATTGCAGACTCCATCTTCCACTCTCCCCAGTGTCTGAATTGAACTGGGGTCTGTCAGAATCACACCTCTGCCATCGTGGTGTGCAGGAGCCCTGCACTCAGACTTTGCCTGCAGGCCAGCCTGCTTTGACCTGCAGGGATGCAGGACTGCCACTGGCACCACTGGGAAGGGACAGGAGCACAGACAGCAGGCACAACATTTGTAACAGCCTGACACAGCCTGAACTCCCAGGTGACAGCCAGACTACACCCACACACAGCACAGAAACAGGTACCTGGCAGCAGGTGCCTGCAGACACTACACAAGTGCAGGAGTGGGCAGCCATAGAAAGATTTCAAACTAACACATTTGGAAGGGCACGTTCATCAGAGCTGCCTTTTGTACCTACCATCTTCCTGGACATTGAAATGCTCTGTTGGGCTCACAGAGACAATGTTGACGTGGGATTTCAGGAGCTGGAAGATCTCGTTCAGTTGTTCCCTGTTACTGTCACAGTCCACAAAGATCTCGAACTCAGAATTTCGTCTCTTGGACTTCCGTGACTCGATGTGTACCAGATTTACATGCTTCTCCTGTTTGGTGAGAAGTAATGTTCTCAAAGAGATAGGCTAAACACAACGGACCAAAAGTTAAAGTAGTTTTTCAAACTAATATTCTACTGCCATGAACTATTCACCATCTCCATGAAGCTATTTTAGTTAATTGGATCTCTTGATAGCAGTTTGCTTATTGGAGGGGAGGAAAAGGTTTGATTTTCTATCCGGAAGAAAATGAAAGCAAACCTTCATTCTTTCAGTTTTATTTACATTCAGGAAGCACATAAAGACACAGTTAGGAGGTTTAAATTCATAGACTTTTTTCTTTCATCCTTCCCGTAGGAAGCTGATTAGCAAAATTCACCAGAATGCCAATCAAGTCACCATATAATTATCTCATGAGCAAGCAAGGGATTTAAAAACAATACTTTCCAGGGGATTAGTTTCACTTTTCTTTAATCTGAAAAATTATTTAATCATGGGTTGTATATTAAGAACATTGAGAAAACCCCAGGCTAAAACACACAGGGCCACAGACCAGAGCACAGTGGCACTGCTTGTATTCCTCACATGCAACATATAACATACATACATATAACATACATACCTGAAAGAGTTTTAATGCTTTTACAAGTCCTCCCACCTCATTCTTCAAGGAAAAAATGATGGCTGTCCTTCCTCTTTCAGAGGCATGGTCTTCATTCTCTTTGTTATCTTCAATCATCATGTAAGCTGACTTATTTGACTAGATGCAAACAAACAAAAAAAATATTTGAGTGGGTAGAAGTGCAAAAAGTGTAAGTTTTTACATTTCAGGGTGTCTTGGAGTAGTGCTGTGCTTTGATCAACCACAAAATGAAAATTATGAATCCAATTATTACACTGTAATAGGAATAAAGTCAGTCACAGATAGAATTTGTGACAGACTGAAATACCAAGATATCTTTTTTTTTAGTTGAATGATTTTATTGACGTCTTTCCGTCTCATTCCCTAGGATGCAGAAAATGTTTTCAATACTGCTACTGGGAGGAAGGGGAGCAATAAAATGTCAGCAGAAATAGTACATTGAACAAAACACTTGTTTGCAAGTTCAGTGAACACTGGCAAAGAGAATAATCCAAATCCCGCAGGACATAGGTAGGAAAAGATGAATCAGGATTCAGTAGATCAGAACTGAAAAATCACTGCCTCTCTCTTGTTACATAACTGTAAATCACTATTTTCATAGGGCAAGGACACAAACCTCAGGAGGTAAAATCTTTTGCTGACCAGAATCTGTTGGCTGTGGACACAGCCCCTCTCTGATCAACCACAGCCAAGCTGCTCCCTCTGCCAAGTCCCCTAATTCGTGTGTAAAACCCTTGGCATAAGCACCCAAATCACACACTGGAAATTCAGGCACCCTGCACTGTCAGACCGTGTGGGTTTGTACCTTACTGGTGGTCACACTCCTCACTGTGTGGAAATCAGCAGCTAGCACAGACCACATTCTTTGCTGCATGTAGCCAGGCCACAGATAAAGATAACACTGAAACAGTAAAGAGTGGGCAAAATGCAAGGTAAAGGAAAAATACAAGGCTTATGGGCAGAGGCTGTCCCTCATGTCTCTTCAAACCTTGCAAAAAAAATTAAAAAAATTTAAAAAATAAAAGGAATAAAAGGAGGTTTCTGAATGAGTCAACGAGAAAGAAAAGAGGAACAATGAAGGCACATTATTGCTATTTGGAATTATTTTTTGATCTGACACTGCTTTAAAGATATCACTGTCTTGAGACATTTTCAGAAATGAAAAGAGCAAAACAAAAAAACAAAAATGTAATCAAAATGCACCAGTTCCTTTGATTCCCTTACACAGTCTCTCCAACTTTAATGATGTAATGAAAATATTTGGATTTCTGACTGGGCTCCCAGCTCTAATGAGCTGCCACTGTATGATGAGCCTGGACAGCAGTGTCAGACCATCACACTGTTTCTGATCCACCAAAGTCAATGAACTCCATCAGCTGGAGTTCAGACATTGGATTTTCTGCTGGGAGTGTTTGGGAAGCCCAGCCTGGGTTCAATCTGAGCAGCCTGCAGGTGTCCCAGATCACGACTACAAGAGGCAGGAGCAGGCACTGAGCAAAGGCACTTCAAGCAGATAATAAAAAGCCATGAACACCACGATTACATGCAGGTCATTGGTTGTTTTCTCAGGTGCAGAGGAGCCAGTTGTGTGAGCTAAATCCTGTTCAGATGGTCCTGCTGCAGGAGAAGCAAAGAAGTCTCCACTACAAGTAGAGTTAAGTGGTGGTCTTTTAAGGCAGTAAAGGTGGGCTGGTTAATTTAAGAGGCTAATATGCAGCATGTTGGCTTAACTCCACATTTAGGATCATTGACTTAAGCCTGGATCAGCCTTTATGAGATTTGTATGCAATGTTATGAGGTGCAGAGCTGGGACAGACTACCTGCACCAAAAACTAAAGCTCTTCTTCTGTGTTTTGCTGCTGTAACTTACACTGTGTCTAGGATCAGGTGACAACATCTACGAAGTTATTTGCTTAAGAGATCAGTGAAGAAAATACAACACAACATAGAATGTTCTTATATTAAGCCCTAGAAAGGACTTCTAACTTAGGAATTACAAGCTGGACAAGAGAAATTGAGATGCTTAGAATGCCAAATGCACACCATTTTCATATTTAACCCTACACCAAAGCTAATCTTTTGATTTAATTAAAAAAAAAAA
This sequence comes from Polioptila caerulea, assembly GCA_013397295.1. NCBI lineage: Eukaryota > Metazoa > Chordata > Aves > Passeriformes > Certhiidae > Polioptila > Polioptila caerulea. Next base: position 426,753 of record VYXF01005255.1, on the reverse strand, counting down.
TGAACTGAAGGCAGTAATGCAGCAACCATTTGGGTGCAAGGCAACCAGAGAAAATGGTAACACAGAAACAATTCCTCTCCTCCTGTGGCTGCACTTCACTTATATTTTATTCTCTACCAGTAACTCAGCAACGCACCTCTAATAAAATCTGACACTTTTCCTTTGCATGGTAACACATTTGAGCTTTTTGGAGGGTGAAGAGGGAATTAATATTGCATTGATGTTTTTTATTAATGGAGCAAATCATTAACAGATTTTCCATCAGCCTGGCTCAGTCTTGAAAATCCACAAACGCAGGGATATTCTAAGACCTTTATTTAGACAGATAGTTAGGTGCTGTCTGGTTAAAATAGCACTTTTTGGGACCCATAGCAATTGCCTTCCCTTTCTCCTTCTCCCCAAAGGATGCTCACAGAGAGAAAGATTTATGAGAGTGCATATTTTGTGCTTTAGTTCTTTATATTAATGGATAACCAGGATTGAAAATTATCCAGACAATATAAAATTTATATTTTAAAACCATAAATTGAAAGTGAAAAGCTATTTTATCAATATTTTATACTGATTGACATTAAACACGATTAATAAAAAAATTTCAATGGCTATTTTATATTCTCTTCCCTTTAAGTAGCTGCTTACTTCGTTACTGTCCTTTTGACACAATTCTAGGGAAGGGTGGACACACAATGTTAGGAGTGACCACAACTAGATATCACATTATATATTCCAGCCACACCAAAGTTCTCACTAGGATTTAGCTCTCAGACACCAAACCAAAAGCTGTTCTGAGTGGCTTGCTTAGCTTCCAAGTATCTGAGGGATACAACAAAGCAATATTTTTGTGAAATTTTATCCATTACTATCAGCATTCTTGTCTTCACAGGGAATTTTACAAACTTTATCAACTGCACAGTATCAGTAACTACAGCCAATGCATACGTGCTGCTTTTATCTGATCTCCTCTGATGTACTGAGCAAATTCCCACTGTAATGTGGAATAACCCAGGAGTAAGTTTTTCTGGGCTGTGTCACAGCCTCTGTCTCCTAAGCAAGGATGCTCCAGAAGTTGCTTTTGTTGTACCTCAATTCGATATGCTCACATTTACACTTTGAGACTTTCCCCCCTCTTTTATCCAGAAGCAGCAGTTCCATCCCAATCCCAGCGGCGCTGAACGCTGCCCCCGACAGAGGAGCCGCACCGCAGGGCTCTCCAATTACTGCTCTCTAAGGAACCAGGGCCAGAAAGCTCCCGTTTGCCTCAAATCCCCGTTCCCAGAGCTGCAACAGCGAAGCGCCCAAGCTGTGACTCCACAAAAGCGGCGTTTACTCCGCAAGCCAGGACTGATCCCGGGGCCGGGCAGCGACGATCCCATCCCGCACTTCCCGTGCCCATCCTGCTCTCCTCACCTTTGCCCATCCCTCTCCCCTCACCTGCGTGCCTCCCGTTCCTCCCGTGCCCATCCCGTTCCTCCCGAGCCCAGCCCGCTCCTCCTGTACCCATCTTGCTCCCCTCACCTGTGCCCATCCCCGGTTCTCCCGTGCCCATCCCTCTCCCCTCACCT
>VYXF01005255.1:401954-425103 GCA_013397295.1 Polioptila caerulea | reverse complement strand
CACCTGTGCCCATCCCGTTCCTCCCGTGCCCATCCCGTTCCCCCGTGCCCATCCTGCTCCTCCCGAGCCCATCCCGTTCCCCCGTGCCCATCCCGCTCCTCCCGTGCCCATCCTGCTCCCCCCGAGCCCATCCCGTTCCCCCGTGCCCATCCCGCTCCCATTCCCCTCCTCACCTGCCTGCCGGGGTCCCGCGGGCTCGGCGCCGCCTCCAGGGATGCTCCGCGGCGGGGCGCGGGGTGCATGGCCGGGGCAGGCTCAGGGCAGCGCCCGGCCCCGCCGGCTTTATGCAGGGGCGAGAGCCGCCCCTGACCGAGGGGAGGGATGCAGGGAGGCGGGGGAAGCGCTGCCCGGCCCAGCTGGGAAAGGGGCGCCATGACCCTCTCCACAATGCTCGCTCAGTTTGCAGAGCAGCAATGCTCGGGCACAGCCACCTCCTGCTCCCCATCACTGCAAAGAAACCCGCACAAGAAGAAGCCCTTTGCCTCCTGAGTTCCACCTGCTCGGTCACCCGGACAGGGTCACTCAGCAGGGATCACAGGACACTGACTTTTTGTGGGTAACTCTGGGGGTTTTGCAGTTAACATAAATTTGCACACCACGGGGCTGAGAGGAGTGAGCATTTGGATGGAGTGGGTCTTCCTCCATCGTGTCCACACAGGTGCTTCCCAACACTTGTGCACTCCCTGTAAAATGCTGCCTTTGTGAAGGGAAGGGCAAACTGCATCAGAAGGGAGAGGCGGTGAGGGCTGGGCCTGTAGCAGAGGGGCTCTGGGCAAAGTGGCCTCCGAGGCTATGGGGGCTCAGCAGTGATGGACACCCCTAAATTCTCAGCAGCACATAGTGCACGTTCTAGTCTCAGAGAGGAACACAGTGGGCAGATGTATTGAGCTCTTCACTTAAAACAGCACTGCATTTCTGCTGTGGAAATAAATTGCAGTGTACTACTTCTTTTCTCAAAAGCTCCTGTGCATACAGGAAGAATAACTACATTAGCAGAAAAAAAATCTGTTCATATAATTTATGCTGTAATTTATTTTCTGCATACATCTAGGAGTGTTTATAATATAAAAGCTCATGTTTTTTTAGACTCAAATAATCCCAGTACTCACTGTCTCCTCTCAGACCAGACTTGACAACATTAAGATAAGGGGATTTTGGTCCACAGCAGGAGAAGCCAAAACGTTCCCTGGAAACATAATCTCTTGGAGACGTTCGGGGTCTCTTGGGGAGGAGAGATTGATTATTTTCTATTTGAGCTGTCCAAAACCAAAGCCTCTGATCCTTTTCTTATGTTTTTTTCGAACAAACCTTTCCAAGAAATGCTCAAAATCAACAGCAACTAGTTCACTCTGATATACTCAAGTGTTTGAAAAATTCCCCAGGATCTTTCTCTTCAGTGCCTGAAAAGGTTTCAAGCCTGAAACCTTGATTTCAGCTAGATCCTTTAGACACTGGTGTAATACACCTGGTGAATCATAATTGATGAAGCCAATATCCAGGGTGACACCTAACCCAGGCAGGCACAGTCACACTTGCACCAACATCCCCGATGATATCAGGGTATTCCTTCTTCCTAGAATGCACTGAACTTCAAACACTCCTGTTTCTAAGAGGACTGAGGGTGACTAGCTCAGCCCTTCAGACACAGCACGGGATTGAAAGAACATGGCTGTGAATGATGATGCAGCTGGAAAAACCTTTTTTTTCCCCACTTTGCTAATGGGACACATTTCGTCACCAGATGCTTCAATTTTCCTTGCATAAAGAAAATGCAGTATTTATCAATATATGTCTTATCTCTACAACAGGTATTTCACTTCCCTCCTGAAGAATAGATCTCCCCATCAAATGAGCTGACTCAGAAAGCAAACAATTTGTAGGATCTTAACCCACACTCCCAAGTGTGTGAGAGCCTGGTGTTAATGATAGATCTGTAAACATGGGCACAGTAAGACACTTATGATAGAATATGACTGATCTGTCAGCTTTGCCGAGCTCAAATGGAGCAATAACAGTGGGGAAGCCATGGGCAGCTTGACCTGTAACTGCTGAAACAATGGGAATGAGGTCAGGAATGGCCAAAGAAATTGAACCGTAATATGGAATTTATTAGTTACATAACGAGATAACTGGGGTGCCCAGAGTTTTGGGGAGCAGATTAAAGCTGATTCACTGGTTTAGGAAGAAGTGCTTGTTCACCACAGCCAATGCCCCGTGGTCTGAAAGGGCAGAACCACAAAGCATGAACAGACTCAATTACAGCCTGCTTCCACTGGATGCTTGCTGGAGCCTGCTCTGCTCCTCTCCACACAGGGTTTCCAGCTCCTAGGAATCTCTGGATGGCTTTATAGAACTACTGAAAAGGTGCTATCCAAAAGCTGAACCTTCACAGTTCTAGGGTTGCAGGGTTCTGTTGCTTTGTGTTTTCATACACAGAGAAACATTTCTACCTTTCCCCAAAAGCTGGTAGCATTTAAAAACTTGGACTTGGACCCCTCACTACAGAAGAGAGCAATATGGCACAGCAGTCAGGTGTGGAGCACAACACAGAGCAGCAAAATGCACAGGAGCTACCCTGCTCATCCTGACAGGAGGTGGCCCAAGCAAACACTGACCCAGAAAAGTTCTGAAATGTGACCTCCTTGGTCTGCAGGAGCACCGAGGCAAAGAGAGGCCAAAAGTTTTCAGTGGGTTGTCAGAAATTGACACACACCCTGGGGTGGGAAAGAACTGTGAAGGACAGAGACAACTGGAGCATCAAAACCATAGGGGGAGAGGCCTGTGCTTATGCCACAGGCGATAAAGCAATACAGTGATTAATTTTTCTCTAAAGACTGCAGGAGGTTTCTCACACATAGCCTCTCATGCAGACAAAGCCCTCCGGATTATCAGCACCTGAGGATGGGGCAGAGGTCTGACCCTGCTCAAAAGTGGGTCAAGCTGATCCCATTTTGCAGGATGAGGCTTTGCCATGTGCAGCTGCCACAAAACCACTCTCACTGGCACCGGAGTGGCTTTCAATTACATTTTCTCTCCTAATCCCTCATTAAATGAATTCTCCACAGATCCAAGTGACAGGATGGTGTCTGACTGAAGTCCAATGTTTTCTCAGTCCTTTGCTAGAGTAGCTCCAGGAACATCAAGCAACTCCAGAATAGACCACAAGTCTATTCTTCCTTCCCACCTGCTAGCTCAGAGGTGACTCTGCTCTAATTTTCAGAGAGTTTCTGTTTTCTTTTCCAAAGCAGAAACTTGGCAGCAGAGTTAGCAATCAAACAGTGGTTCTGACACTTAGAGGTACACATTTGTAGATAAATGCTCTGGTGATTTTTGGGCTGAGAAGTATTAAAACCAAGCTGTCACACCTGCAGATCTTCCCCTCCCAGAGAAGAGCCACACAGTAAAGGGATGCTTTTTGCTCTCTGAAACACCACAATATAAACCTTCTGCTCCACCTCTCCTCTTCCTCCCACTCTGAGAAAGTCTGCTCTCTGTGGGTCAAATACATAGGGACTCAACTAACCTGGCACATCTTTCCAGACATGGCTCAAGACTTGTATTTACCAACACTCCAAGAAAGCTGTTCTGGGAGGGGAAACAAAACGTGGAAAAAGGAAAAATCAGTGTAGTACAGGGGTTCTGCACTGGGGGAGAGATAGCATCAGAGGATGATTTTGTTGAACTGGTGAGGCAAGAACTGTGGAAAAGCAGATTGAGAACATTCTGTAAGGATATAATCTTCTGCTGAAATACAAGATTATCTACCTGAATGCAGCAAGATTGAAGGAGAGAATCAGTCAGCCCTAAAGTCTTCTCAATCCCATCAAGGTCATCAGTGGGAATTACCTGATCTCCCCATGTGATAGCAGAGAGTGCTCTAATCTCCAATAGGGCAATTTCACAACATCACTTCTCAGGTATTAACCCCCTTGGACTTTATTTGGTCCAGGCATCTGCCTTTCCAAGCAGGACCATTTGTCTGAGGCAAAGGGGCCACTTGAAACCTTTCCAGAAAAAGGTATGAAGTGGCAACTCCCTGAACAAAACAGGTTTAATACGACTTAGTACCAAGTCTACTCTAATCATAATTGCTTTCTCCGGAGCACACACCTTCTCCAAAGCCCTCTGCCTTTCTGTTAATGAACTGCTGCAGACAAGTCATGCCTTAAGGATCTCATGGCACTTAGACAAGCACTGTGGAAGTTACAGGGAAGAGTGGAGATGAACATCATGCAGGCCTCTGCACAGTTTGTTTTCCAGTATAGGTTTTATGGATCTTCCTCATATTCTGATTGAATTTGTTCAGTGCCCTTTTATACTGATGCCCAAAAAACTGCTGGTCTGAAAGTCTGGCTCATTTTCTTCTCCTGATTTTTAATATTTATAAAGCATTTATTGTCACAACACCTAAGCAACAGCATTCACTTTCAATCACTTTCTAACCTTCATTGCCTCAACCTTTGACTTCTCTCACCTAAATGAGATAACCTGGCATTGTGGCATTTTCTTAAATGCAGGGAGTTTAAAAGCTCCAAATCCAAAGCTTTTCAAATTTTCAAAGGAATGTATGGATCTGAAATCTGTCTTTCTACAGAGAATTCTTCCATTTTCTCCCTTCTTTTGTGAAACACTTTCCAGAGCAATTCATGCAGCCTTTCACCAGCATGAGGCTGTGAGAATGTCACAGCCTGAACTCAGAGAAACCTCCAAGAAATGCCTGGATGTCTCAGGTCCTGAGGAGGGAATCACATCCCCAGGAGGGTGGTTTAGCAATCAGTTTCATGCTACTGAATAGTAGTCCATTAATAAAGCGTTTAATTCATAACAAGTTAATATGCTAGAAAAGGAAAAGGGGGATTTAAAATATGCAATTATTTCAAACATTTACAAATATCTTTTTCCAATGAAAAGTGCAAGAACCAATGAGGTAAATTAGCCTCTCATTGTGACTCAGCCAGCTGTAGTATCAACAGCCTTCAAGCACACTTATTTTGAAAAGCCAGAGCTGCTGTGTAAACCTACTGAAGCACATCCAGCCAACAGACCATTCACTGTTTGTATATTTGCTTTGGACTGTTTAAAGAAGTAATATTAGCCCTTTCATTTGAAGCAGGAAATATTTTTCATTTCAGAAGAGCTAAATAAAATCACGAGTGACATGAGTTACGTGCTGCTCTGAGCAAACAAGGTGTAGTTTTTCCTAACAACATCTTTGTAAACTCTTTACGAAAGGTTAGTTTAGATGCTGTTGGGACAATAGACAAAGCAGACTCTGATTTGTTTTCTCTAGTAAAAACAATATCACAAAATTAATATTAATCAGCTACATTTCAAATCACAGTGTAGTCTGGCTGAGAACCAAAATCCTGAAAGAGCTCTTTGCTCCAATTATTCCAGAGTTACTGGGCACAGATGTGCCAGTTACAACTTTATTTTATTTCCTTGTCTGTTCAGGGTTGGTCAAGTTACCTCAAGTTAAACATAGTCCCCCACCACCCAGCAAAGATTCCCTGTGTAACTAGAGCAAACAGGGTTTAGTTCAGCCAGAATCATCAAACAGAGATGGGGAAAACCAAGGGGAAAAGCTCAACAAACTGATCTACCTGCTGCCTGGAAATAAAGTGCGGTCTGGAGAGGACAAGCAAACATTGCACGGAGCCCTGCAGACACTGCTGTGCTCTGGCTCACACCCCAACCCCTGTAGCTCGGGCAGGGCTGAAGGGGAGGCTCACAGCTGCTGTCACAGCAGTCTGAGCAAGGTCACAACCCTGCCATCAGCCCCAGAGCCCTGGCAAGGGAGGGGAGGCTGAGGAGCTGTTCAGTGCTGGTGGCTCTGGCACCAGGTACTAGGTGCAAAATGCCCAACCAGAAAATGAAAGACAAAGCATCCAAAAGGAAAAGAGTGTGCAAGAGCCTAAGGCAACCTCAGCCACCACCACTGGAAACAGCCCCTCATGGCATTCAGGGATTACTGCTGACCAAGTCCTGATACTTCTCCAGCCCTTAAGCACGAAGTGTGGTAGAGGTGGACTCCATTCATTGAGGGACCACCCTGGTACCATTATTTCTATGATATTATCATTACAAAATCTCAGGAATTTTCCGGTGCTTTCACATCACAGACAAACACAAAACAAAATAGTCAAGTGCATAAATAAGCCTGCTGATAAGAGCAGCCACAGAGTGTTTGTTAACCTCAGCCTGTTGGCCTAATTAGTAGAACAGCATCATATTGTGTATTCTGAGAGAGGTGGAGGAGCGAACAAAGGAGAAAGCTTTGTACTCGCTAATGATATGAGTGAGCAGAGCTCAGAAAGTGATTCAGCAGGCTTTGATCCACCCAGGAAAGACAACAAGAGCTCTCCAGGTACTTGTGACACAGCCTCACCGTGGGCTTGCACCAGTAACCAACCTCTGCCATATTCACATTCACTGAGGAAGTGTGTCCAATATTGGATTTGCTGAATGTGAGGAGCAGGCAGACTGTATGCCATGTGCTTCACACACCCTAAACAGAGCCAGGCCAAGGGGAATCAGGAGATGACTCCAAGGCCCAACAATCACGGCATGAACAACATAAATTAAATCACAGTCACTTTTGGCTCCAGGGATGAGAGCCAGCAATGTAAACCCATCAATTCACAGCAGCAACTTTAAACACTCTGGCAATTGTAAAACATCCAGCCTCAGAGCTGTGAAATACATCATCATTTCCAAGACTGGCAAAAGCTGTTCATCTTGCTGTGTTCTCATGACAGATGTTTTTTCCCCCCCTGAATTTCTTTTATCTTATTAGATTTTAGCTCCCATTATAGTTAGGACAATTTTGTATTGGGGTAAAATTAATTAGTTTGGATCAAAGTAAGGCTCCTTGAAATGTAACACTAATGAGTCTCATCTGCCTGATTAGAGAGCTTTGCTTTTAGGAACACTAGGTACAAAATTTTATTTCAGGGAAATAAAACTTTATAAGATTATTAAAGGTTGAAAGCATTAGCTAAATAGTAACCAGGATCATGGATAAAATATTAGGGTGGCAAACTGTGAGCAGACTTACAACTGACAAGAGGATGCAAGTATAGACCAAAACAGGCTAATGAGGATTTGTCAAAGAGGTGCAAGCAGAGCTTAGTGCAATTCACAACATTATATTTAGTGAACTGACATTGTGCCTCTCATCTATTCACAACTCTTTTCACCTATTCACATGCTTAGGGACTAAATGGAAAAGAGTTACGGATTGGAAAAGACAGTACCAATTTTTAGAAAGAAAAGATGGGAAAATAGTTCATTCTGGATGAGTCAAACTAATCTTTAATATCTGGAAAATTATCTGGACAAAATATTTGCTTATTTTTAAATCTGATTTCAGTCAAGAACAAGTAGGGTTAATTAATGTTCGCTTTGATTGATGTGAGAATTACTCCAGAGAATAAATAGGGTTAAATAGATTGGGTATTTCTCTCTTTTATTAAGCTTCTTCACCTCATCATCCACTTTCACTTACCCCATTAGGACAAACAATTAAAAAAAACCCACAATCTAGAATTAACTTCCCGAAAGACAAGGGCAAATACACCAGACAAACCACATGGTAAATGTAGTTATCAGAGATTTTCTGGTAAATTTGGCCTAGCACACCATAAATGACATCAGCACAGCCACAGGCTGGGTTATTTGTGAATGACAAACACATGGCAGTAAAATATAAGGAAACTGCCTTTCCCAAAGTGACATCTCCCTCCACAAACCTCTCCAGCACAGACACAAGACTAGGAATGAAGGTGTGGTGCTTGGAGAGGGCAGGTCCCAGCTGCTGGCAGAAACAGCTCCCTGTGAGAGGAGGCAGGAAGCCCACGACTGGACAGGGATATGCTATGGCACAATGTCTGTGGGCAAAGAAACCACTGTAAATTTGTGAGTGGGCTCTCAAAGCCACCAGGCAGGCACTGAGCAGTACAACTGAGCAGGCATCACCTCTGGCTGGTGGAAAACCATCCAGACCTTCTGTGGAATCACATGGAGGCACCGAGGCCTTGCACAGCTTTAGGCAGTTACACACAAAAAGCCTTTGGATAAGCCAAGAACTGAATTCGGACCTTTTTTACCTCTTTCCTCTGTTATGATAAGGTTTCAACTCAAACATCACCACTTTTTGCCAAAATTACCTTGACCTCCAACAGGCCGCACTGAAATGATGTTTTTATCTTTTTGCAACCTAACACTGGAATTCAAATTTAAACAAAACTCATTTCAAACACCCATGTGTCATCTTCTTCTGATGCCATGCATACTGCACCTGTGTATAATATTCCTCCAGCCAGCCTTCTGCATTAAGTCAACAACAACAACAACAAAGACCACTGTGCCTGTTATTCATAAGCTTTTTGTTATCTCATGGAAGAAGCAAAAGGGCCCAGAGCATGTGTGGGAAGGAAAAACCTTTGTCTCATTTAATTATATTTACTTCTTTCAAGTCTAAGTAAACTCAGGGATCAGCAGATCAGAACCAGTTAATTAAATCATGACAGCATTTCCTTTACCCTGTGTGGGGAATCACATCATGCTGTGTCACATATAGCAGGTTCTTCCAACAAAGCACCCTCAACCTTCACACTGCAGACTAGAAATGAGTCTGCCTCCCAGATGGCACTGCTGCATTAGGAGCTCTTCTAATGCAAAAGCTGACTGCTGTGGAGTAGCACTGTGGTTATTTTCAGTACTTCCATCGTGGGGGTTGACTCCAGATCAGTTGGTGGAAGTTTCTGATAACGCTGCAATAAAAGATCTGGTTCTGATCCTTCTGTTCATCACAGAGTGCTGGACAAGAGGGAAGCGAGCAGAGGGGGCTCAAAAGCACATGTGCACAGACACACTGCTGGATGCTGTCCTCATCCACCTGCTCTGGCTTCCAGAGAGGCTGGAGAAGCAGGAAAGCCACAAGAACTTTTCCTCTCAGGGTCACCCCTGGCTGTTCTTGCTTGTGTCCATAAGCACATGGATGGTGCAGGAATTAGCCTGAACAAGTCCAGCTTCTCTCCAGAGCAACTCAGTGTACTACACATTTATCTCTCATCTCCTTTTAAGAGTTGTGAGAACCTCTCCAATAAGGAAAGAAGGAAAAGGACAAGTCTTCCATTCCCTTGGGCTTGGGACTTTTCCTCGAGGTCAGCTCACACTACACAGTGCCAGTACATTTATGTCTCTCAAAGACTGTCCTTGGACCTACATAATTTGTCAGCACATTGGCAATTTCCTGTGTTTCTTTTTGTCTACTCATAAATGTCTTCTATCTACTAACCTCACAAAATCAGACTCCTCCCTTGCTCTTTCATGTTTTCTCATTTCATTTTTCTCTTTCCTATTATTCCAGCCTTTTCTGTCCACTACAGCTCTTCCTTCCATTCAGCCATTGTAATGGCTTCATCCCAAATGACAAAATGGAGTAATTTTGCAGGGTTTTTTAATTTTTACTTAATCTGAAGAGTTTGTCCTTCTTTTCTACTCTCTCAACTTATTAAATCAAAATCTTTACTAATCAGGCTGGCATAAACTCAAAATGTCTTCCCACAATTCCTGTGTCCAGCCTTCCCACCTGACTAATGAGGAAACCCTCTGATGTTGAATAAAAGAGTTTGTACACTACAAAGAAGTTTTAATGGAAAATGAAACCTTCTGACATCACTGGCTAATTATAATGCAGCACTGTGGCTGTATTGCAGGGCAGGATAGAAGTGTGCACACATTTCCTGTGTGTTTCAATATCCTCCTATTGACAGAAGATAGGACAACTGGTCTGCTACTGGAGGCCAGGAAATTATTTTTCTGATTTCATTGGAATAATTGACAACAGCATTTCCTTTCTATGTAAGGTTAACAGATGGCTTGTTAAAGTTACATCTTCTTTAAACAGAGCTGTCACCAAAAATTATATAAATGACAACAAAAATAATATTGATACAAACTCACTGCAAAATTAAAATGAAGTTTGCATAACCTAAAGCACAGAATAAATAACTGCCACTATTGCAAGACAGAATACCAACATGCACTTGCTTTTCTAAGATTTCCTTGGAAACTGGATGAAAGGACATAAACTGGGGAAGTGTCAACATGGGACTTAAGTTACCATGGGCCCAAAGATGCAGGCAGTCACTGTGCCTGTGCCAGGAGCAGGCTGCTTGCAGACCAGTGGGCAACACAAGCACCAACCCTGCAGGATTCTGCTTTCACATCTTGCCTCTGTCATGCTCAAGACCTAGGCCAGGCAGGGGCTTGTCCCACCTGACTCTGCCTCACCTCCATCACGATTTGGCACCCACACAGCCAGGAAAAGACAAGGGGGAAGAGTGGGTGAATTAAAAAAGAAATTTTTAAAAAATCCAGCAATACACATTAGACTGCCTGCTGAGGTTTTTAAGACCTCATGTTCGCCTTAAGCTTGTCTCATTTCCATAAGAGCAGGAGAAACTGCAAAGGAAATTCAGCTTTGAAAAAAGAAAATGTAATCAGTGTTAGACTTTTGATAGGTGACTGCACATCAGCTATTTCACCTGGACAGATCCAGAATGCTAACATAATTACTGATATGTAAGACCTTTCTTCTTCAACATCACACTTACTATTTATCCTCTTTGTCAGGATTCTTACAGGTTTTTCCCTGTTGTGCTTCTTTCTCCAGGATCTCTTCTTCATCTTTTTTCTTTCTCTACTATTACTGTCTTCTCTTCACAGCCTCCTACCACTGTTACCTTTTCTTTGCAAGCTCTTCCACAGTTGCCTTTGTATGAAATTCAGCTCTCAGACTTTACTGAGCCATCACTAAGACTGCAGCTCACATGCAATGACCTGGAGGGAAGAAAAATGGAGCCCCACAGGGTTTTCTATTTTTTCATTCATTTCTCCACAGTAAGAACTCGGAAACAAACCCATTCTCTTATTCCCATCTTAGACGTCAGCTCCTTGCATTATAAAACTGGGTTTCTTTTTGCAAAAGTGAATCAGGGAGGGAAACCAAAGGAGGTGTAGGAGCAGTTATTTCCCACTGCAGAACCTCTGTTGATAGCTGTTGGCAATAACCTGGTTTGTTTTGCCATGCTGGTGATGTCAGGTTTGCTCAGCTCACGCCCTGTCGGCTCTGACTGAGGGGCCTCACTCACAGCGGGGCTGAGGCACGTGGCTGCCTGGGCTTGCCTTCACATGAAGAGATTTTGGGAAATTGTGTAACATCACAGCAGACTGTTCCTTGCCCCAGGGGTATCAGGTTCTTCCTTTCTCATTGACTTTGGCAGAGCACGTGAATTTCATCATCATTGCCAACATAATGAAAAGTAAATGGCGAGCACTGAAAAAGGACATTTAACTTTGAGGGGGAAATAAAAGGATATATATTAGGGAACTGCTGTGACCAAAAGATTCTGCTCTAGAAAGAAAAAAAAAAAAGGCAAATTCTTCAGTGAAAAATAAAAGAGAGACTGCTGTGTTTGTAACTCCCAGTAAAGCCAAAATAAGCATAGTGAGAAAGAACACAGATTTTCCTGGCACACAAAACCACGGTAACACCTCCATACCTTTTAATGCCAATAAAATAAACTATGAAGATACTTCACTTAGAAATAAAGATTTTATCTTATTATTTCTTTTGGATTCAGCTTAGTTTCAGTGACAGGTGTTTATAACAGGCCAGTTCCATCTTACAAAGGACTCTTTGCAGCACCTTAGACAAAATATGAACTAAAATAGTAGTGACAGAAAATTAAGCAAGCAGAGTGACATGGATACAGAGAAGCACAGAAAAGAGCTTTTTAGGTTTCACAGTTTAGCCTACCAGAAAGGACAAATTTGCATCATGAATATTGGGCAAGCATTAGGATATCAGCAACCACCTCCTTGAACTGCCAAAAGAGCAGATAAAGCATTCCAATGCCACCGGGTTTTTTTCCTGTATCCCAAATTTCTTTGGTTTTGTTGTGCTTTGTCCCACCAGGAAAAAGTTACAGTGTGGGATAAAGATGCCAAATGTGCATAAAAGTCAAGCCAACAGAATGTTAGAATCTTATCTTTGAATGAAATTATTATATGGATCAATTAAGACTAATTTAAAATAAGGCCTTCCCGTCCCTCAATTTTCTATGACTGTTCTCATGTCACAAGTCACATCCAGCTGTGTCCAAGCAGGATTGAGTTCCTGCTGCTCTAGTTCAATGCTTCAGACACCCACTTTTGTTCAGAGCTCTGCACAGAGCAGCGACAAGTACTTCTCATTTCTCCCCAGAGGAGGATGTTCTGGAGTTAATCAGATCTTTGCTCACCTGCTTGTAGACAGACAGATAACCATTCTGAATCAACTGGCCTAGAGAGCTCAGGCTTGCCAGTGGGTGTCAGAAGAGGTCTAGGAGAGGGAATTAAAAAAAATACCAAACTCAAAACCCAAACACCTCTCAAATCCTCCCTGCCCTTTCCAGAAAAACCCCAATCCCACCAAAATCCAACACATGCTGCTCATGAAGCACAGGCCAAGGGAGGTCCCTGCTGGCAGCATGATGAAACACACGTGCAACAGTTCCAAACACATCATCCACCTACTCCCACAAACAATTTCTTCCCTCTCTGAACCCCACAAAATGCAGTTACCTTGCATTCACCCTGGCACCAGCCTCTCACTCCCCAAGGCAGCGCCGCACCCACCGCACAAGGGGTGAGCAAAGAGGGAATCCCAGGCTCCACTGAGGTTATCAAGGATAAAATTTCCCAACATACCTGAATTATCATTCTGCTGTGGTAATTGAGCAAGGCTGACTGACCATCCCTGCAGCTCCTGCTGTTGCAGATGAGCAGGAGGCTGGGACCCACCTGGGTCCCCACATGACATCAGTCATTTTTTCTGTCGCATGCCAGGCACCAGGTATCAGTAACACTTAACAGCTCATCAGCCAACGCTGGATATTGGTGTATTGAAAAGGAGAAGGAACAAAATAAAACAACAGATCTTGTCTCAGCTTTTTTTTCCATATAACATTACATGGCTACTGCAGAATTTCAACTACAACAAATTTCAGGAGATGCACACCAGAAATAATTCCTCACTATGGTGGAAGACACTTATGATACAGCTGGGGACAAACTAAGCTCAAAAAATGTTTATGGGATGAGACACACGTTAACTTCCAGGTCATAAAAATGACTATGCAAAAAAAACCAAGAGTTAAAATAAATATTCAAAGAAGGAAAACATCTTTTATGGCACACACACATTATGAAGAGGTTCGATTTTCCTCTTACAACTGACACACTTGAGAGTAACAGACATTTACAGTGGCTCAGAAAACAAATTTAATTGACACTAGAATGAAGGAAAGTATACAGGGTTTTTTTTTAAAAAAGAAGCTTTATTACAAATCTGTAGGTTTAAGAAAATATCCCAAAACTGTCAAAGTAGTATGAAAAATGCTGTCATCTGATTCAGAGTCACCAGTTTTCTCCAACAAGCACAGCATACAAAAATTGATATAAACCACAGCAATTCTTTTTGGTGACACAAGTCAGGTATTTGCAATTCCAGATTACCTGCTGACAACTAAGAGGCTGCTGGCAGGGGGATGATTGAATTGCACTGGTTTTGAAAACTGGAGGTTGGGATGAAAAGGTTATATATACATATACACACACTGTATTTTACCACATGTCCAGGTAACTCTGGTAACACAAGGCCCAGCACCACACTGAAGTCTGTAAAACCAGGAGAGCCAGGGAATGTGTGTATGTGACATTAAGCTATTCTCTATGCTCTGGTTCCCATTTGCTTTTACATCTCAAACTTCATAAAGGCCAATTGTTTTCCCCTCTCATTTACAGAAACAGTGAAGTTGATGTGTGGCTGTGCTGTCTCTTCAGACTCAGGATGTGTCAGGTACACTGCATACAGACACAGGATCTAAAAATTCAATGCAGTTAAAATATCATATAATTAAAGTGGGAGTTTTAGGAGATTGTACACTGAATTTCCTGCAAGTGACCTAACACCCTAAGCTTCCCCATGGAAAACGTGGCATTTCCCATGCCACTCTGAAGATAATTCATACAGCAAAAGAAGGAAAGAACTGATATGTTACACTACTACACTGAAGCACAGACTGCTGCAAAGAAACCAAAAGGTCTGCAAGTATACCAGGGATTGAATTCAAAGCTGCCCTGCAACTCTTAACTGTAAATAGTTACCTGCAATGGCTGGATGCTGCAGCACAGACCAGTGGTAACAATATTCTCAAATCCTTTGAGCTGCATAGGACTGAGACATCACAGCTCAGAGCTGCAGTGAAGACAAGGCTTCAGTAGAAGAGTGAAGATTTGAAAGGAGCAGAATGAAACATTTTTGTTTCAGCACCTGCTCAAGGTATTGATATCACCTAAAAAAACCCCCAAACTACTCTATAATTTAACTGTTTTTATCAGACACTCGAAGAGGATTTCTATTGAGCAATCCTCCTTTTGCCAACAGCAATCTGAAAGAAACTAGCACCATGTTAAAGAACTACTCAGTGCATTTCATTCATTTTGCTGTTTCAACTTCAGTTGAAAAACACAGAATTGAGAGTTATTCAAAGAAAACTACTCTGCAGGAGAGCAATTAGAAATCAACAGTCTTTCATCACCAGAGCAAACAGGATGGAAGATGCAGAAGTGATTTACAGTCATTTCCTTCCCCTTACAGACCAGGTTTACCCCAGGTTAATCGTGGCTACCCAGAACATTTCTTAAAAGCCACCTGCTGGTAAAGAGGTTGCCTCATTCTCCTGCATTTACTCAAAATTTGATTTCTGAAACTTGATTTCTGAAATTTCTGTAGTGAAACAGTTGGAAATCTTCACTCCAAAGAAGGAAAATATCGCATGTGCATTCTTAGGTGTGAACCTTCAGGCTTGGGAAACGTTTTTCTAGATTGTCAGCAAGTGTCTGGTCAGCCTCACGCAGAACTTCAAGGAAACTCTCCACCTGGAAATAAAAAACACAAACAAGAAGAAAAAAAAAAAACAAACAAAAAAAACAACCAACCAAAACCAACCTGTATGGAACACAGAATTCTTACACTGGCACAGGGGCTCTTTCTACTTCTGCAATCCCCAAATAAGAGCAGCCAGCAGCAGCCATTGCAATGAATAATGGAAAACATCCCACAGTAGCTCCCTTCCTTCTAAACCCCACAATTCCAGTTGGTCTAAACTTTGAAACAGCACCACTTTCCTCAAGCCCTTACTTTCTTGTTTAAAATTTTTCTCAGCCAGAGAAAAGCTCCCTATGAAAAATACTTCGAATAATTCTTCTATAAAAATATACAGGAGAAATTTTCAGCTAGGAGAAATTTTCAGACATCCCTTCATGCCAGCACAGTTTGGCCCTGGCATCAGCTGGTGATCTCAGCAAAACTCTGGGCTGAAGTGGGGCAGAACAGACAGAGGGGGTAAGACTGTCTGGCACTGGATGGTGTTCTACCTGTGCCTGAGCAATTCTGTCCTGTTTGTACCTCAGATTTGGAAAGGTCCTACCACCTTTTTTTTTCATTTTTTCAGCATTTTTTCAGCTGTGTCACAGACCATGCTACATACTCACTGAAGCAAAATACAGAGGTAAGAGGTTCTGAAAAGCACAGGAACATGTCTGTTCATTCAGATGTCCCTGGTGCAGTCCTTCTAAGGTATTCTCCTGGAAAATCAAAAACACAACCAGCATGTCATGAACAGTTGTTGAAAGAACAAACTCAAAACTGAGCACAGTATCTACAGAATGTGCTTTGTTCTTATAAATAGGTACAACAACCAGAACTTACAGTTCTCAGAGAAAGCCACAGCTAATACAAAAAGGTGTGAAAGCTCAGACATCATGAGTCTCTTAACCTGAATGCTTCCATAATTAAAAGGTCCAGTTGAGAAGGTGAGATTATATACTGACAGTATTTCCTTTTCTTAAATAAACTGACTTTCATTCAAAAGAAAGGGCAATATATATGTACAGAATTTATCATAGAGAATCTTGGCACACACCTCAGAAAACCTGTGTTCCTCCCATCTCCCATACATTTGCTACTTCTGGTTGATTCTCTAATAAATTCCCAGTAAGCAACTGCACTTGCACAGAAAAATATCCACATTAACAGTAAATACTTTTTTCTTCCCTAACCTGCAGAAATCCCTACTATAATTCTATATTTATTCTTACCTTTGTTAGTTCTTGAAGCATATTGGAAAGTAATTCACAGCAAATATCCTTCAAAATTTTTAAATGGAAATCTTCCTCATTTACATCAGTCTTTCCAGTCTCCTCTTGCTGGGACTCCTTGGAGTTATCAACAGCTCTCTTCCCACAGCCCTCCATGTATTGTAAAATACGAATCAAGCTCCCAATCAGTGGCATATCTCAATACAAAGTAACAAGAACAGTGAACTTTAACACTGAAAATTCTTGTCCACCCCTTCAAGGCATTAGAATTTTGAAACATGTCATCAGGTTTTGCACAAAAGCTATAGGAATGTATATTCTGACAGTGTTGTGTTTTGTTTCTCAAAGACAGCTTTAAAGAAGCAAGTGGAAATGTAGTAGGAAACCCAAACTGACCTGTACCTATAAAAACTATATGCTATATAAAACTATAAAGAAAAAGCTAAAAACTATATAGTGTAAGGAGTATGAGATGAAAACTGTCTTTAGTAGTATCCAGTGAGGGCAGTATTGAATTTGCATCCAGATAATCCTACCTGACAAACCAAACTGCACAGCATCTTTCTGCAGCAGGTGACCCTGACTCACATTCTCAAGACAGGCTTTTAATTCTAAAGACTTGTCCAGGGATTGAAAAGTAACAAATTATAGAGAAATTTAAGCAATTGCAGAATCTCCTTCTGCTAAAAAAAAAAAAACTACTACATAAAAATATATGTAGTATGGATATAATATAAAATAATAATGTAATAATGTAATAATGTATTACTATATTTTAGCAAAAATAAATTCTGCAATTTTCACTAATTTACCCAATGGAGAAGACTGAGAAGAACCTGTAGATTCTGGTACTGTAACTCCTGAGAATTTACAGCCCTCCCATTAACTGAACTTTGGGCTAGCTGTGATTTTGAGTAACCAGGGAGGAGTCTTACTGTATGCAATGTCACTGAATTGAACCACCTTCCACACCCACATAAAGCCAATTGTGAATATCAACACTAAAAACAAACAAACAAAAAAAAAAAGATAAACAAACCAAACCAAAACAAACCCCCAGAAAAAAGCACTACTTACTTTTCCTCATCCTGGTGTATTCCTGCTCTGTCTGTGAAGCAAACATAGCAGACAGCACAGACAAAATAGAGGCCAGCACAGTCTTCTGCTCCTGCACAATGATAGGTGGATCATCTGGCTGGCAAAGCTCCTGGCAAACGAGGTCATAAAGCAAACTCCAAGTCTCTTTTCCTCCATCAGGAGCCTGCACTTGAGAAAGAAAGAAAGAGAACCCACCAACCCAACAAATTTAATCCAAGCATGTGAATTCCTGTTCTCCCCAGCAAATACATGGTGTTTCAGAAGTTATGGCCTCTCTTGGTCCCCTCACACTTAGCAATTCCAGATTCTTACCAATAGCCTGGATACCCTCATCCACCGTGGTCAGGAGCTGCAGGATATGCATATAAACATCCAGTCCTTCTGGGTTATCTGATCTACACAAAACAAACATCAAAAAAACAAATTAAAGTGCTGCTTACTAGGCTTATATTCTGTGTTTTGGTCACAGAGAAGCCCATCAGCAATCACTGCCATTCCCTTTGCAAACAAACAAGTTGGTTCATTTCAAATCAGGAAAACACAGCCCAGTGATCTGTCAAACTGTGCTGTCCCCACTAAAAGCAAGATGTTTGGGCACAGGCCTTACAAGGTTATAAGGAATCTCCCCAGCCATGAAACCAAAAAGAAACCTCCCATACCGGACTTGCTTGGCTGCTTCAAGTATACAAGGCACAATCTTAAAGTCTGGAAGTTCTTCAGGGGAATCATCCACAGATGGTCCCACAGAGCGACACGTGCCATTTTTGATCCAGTTCAACATCAGCTCTTCATCCAGATCAAAGAGCTTGTCCACCACTTCACCCACCTTCACCAGCAACTCAACTGCCCAAGAGAGAATGTTATTTTTATTTCAACAAGACTAAAAATGAAGGGCAAAAATTAGCTCACAAAATGCTAGTATTTACAAGTATTCGCAGTAAATTCAGAACTGAAATAAATTCATTTTCTTCGTGACCTGCTACTGGTTGCTATGCTTAATTTCTTTATGTGGCACAGACCAGGTAAAGAGCTGGATACAAAGGGATTGAATGAAACCCCATTGACACCTTCCACCTTGTCATGCCACATGTGAAGCAGCAACTTTATTCTGCAGAAAGCTCCATGTTCCTGAAAAGTCCTAGCTTCTGATTCTGAAGTAGAACTTTTCAAGATTTGTTCCTAGATACACAGTTTTATGCTAATTTTCCACCTGCCAGCCTGCATTTTACTTAAATAAATCTGTTATTTCAATTGGATGGAGCAGGATTTCTGAGAATTGGCATTAAAAAATTGATTAAAAAATTGAAAAAGCTGTATTATTAAGATTCCTTGACAAATGACAACTGCTGTTACAGCTGAGTTGGATGTTAAACATAAATGCTATTCAAAATATGTCCATTTTTAGGTGGTTGGTACGTTTTTTCCTAAATTAGTGCTAAGAGAGATTTGTGTAGCACTGTCTGCATACCCAAAGTCTGCACAGTACTCAGCTGCCAGAGTAACTGAATCATTCCTCCAGTTGACATTCCACAGATATGGTAGTTTTAAAAATAGAAAACCCATATCTGACTTGAAAAAAATAAATTAAATGAGGTCTTCTTTCGGGGTTCAAAAATGACATATGTATATACCTGTATGATGACTATGTCCTTCCTTTATTGTGGCAAATAACAATTTCTTCAATTAAACATATTTTTATTCCCCCCCCCAGAGCTTTCTTCTTCCTCTATGAGTGCTTTTCTGGTTGGTTTCATATATATTTATAAACCTGCAAAGGCAGGGCAAGTTTGTTATGGTGTCCTTTAAACTCACAAGGTTTCCTTTACTTTAAAGAAATTACCCCAACTGAAAATATTTGTCTTCGAAATTGCAAACTTCAGCTCTTGTTTTCCTTCTGCAAACACCCACTAAATCCCAGCTTGTTTTGGCACCTTACCATTTGTAGAGCTGGACATGATAAAGCAAACGCAGTCGTACACGGAAGGATTTTCTCGGATCCTCTCCACCCAGACATTGGCCACCTCAGGCTGGGAGAGGCAAGTTAGCAACAACCTAGGCAAGGATTCCCCATTTAACAAATTAGAAGCCAGTTCACTCCTTTCAGCTGTACAAGTGTAAATCCAAAATAATGGCAGTGGAAACAGAAATGGGAATCTAACTCACAGCAAAGTGATTCCACAACAATGCAGAAACAATAAAAGGAAAGGATGAGAGGATAATTAAATTGTGAGCCCACTCAGTTTTCTCCCCAGGCCTCAGAACACAGCAGAACTACACTAATGATGAATTAATTTCATCATCATGTCCTACCTGCTTGTCTCCAGAAGAGTTGGGGAGTCTGAATCACACAAACGTTGCAGTAACACTTGGCTTTAAGGAGAAAATGCAGGGAGAAAAAGTTAATGAAATCCATCTTTATTTTTTAAAAAGGTATAAAAAGATTTATTTCACGACTGCAGACGTGTTCTGAGATTAAAGCCAGCTTTTCCTAACTGTGCATGTACTTCTAGTGTCCCAAGACCACCAAACTTAGAAACTAACTTGAGTGGTGATTAAAATTCCCAAAAATAGTGGTCTGTGTCCTTTCTTCCTTTCCTGAGCACTTCCTAAACAAACATGGTCAGTGAAAAGTTATGAATAAAGCTGAGGCTTGCCAGGCAAGCTTAGATGCTTCCCCAACACGAATTTCCCGATTGTGAGTGCAGACAAGCAGTACCTGTTCATGTACAAAGCACACAGACACTTACCCAAGATTTTCATCTTTGCTAATGGACATGCAGATGTCCTGGAAACAGGCCATATTCCCTAATATTCCCACACAGATTTCCTGGAAAGTCAAAACACAGTATAATGAGACAACTGCAAGTCCCCAATTTCACTTCCAGAGCCATAAGACAAAAGTAAGAGAGGTTCAAAGATGTTTTCCAGTTTGATTTCCAAGCTTGTATGACCCACTGATTTCATGACAAAGATACAAATATTTCCACAGATTCCATACAGACTTTTCTGTTCTATTAGACTAGCCTAAAATACACTCAGGTACTGTGCAAACATTTAAGTGTTAGGGTGTTTCATAAAAGCAAATGTATCTTGAAATCAGCTTTGCTTGCATATTCTTTGTATACTGTTTTGAAGTTAATCTGACAGCCCTATTATTAAAGCAAAAATAACTCCTAAAACAAAAATATCACAATGTAAACGTGACCCTCATTGATATTCACTTGTTCACCAAAAAAAGGGATGTTAATACAAGCTTCCAGCAAAGCCCATTTTCTGATTAAAGAAATCCAAAGTAAAACAAAACAAAAACCAAATCCCAAAGCAGTGCATCCCATTAGGATATTCATGCCAAGATAATTATTATGAAGATGCACCCTCGTGTAACGGGGATCATGAGAGCTCTGAAATACCTGCAGGTGACTGGTGCTAAAACAAAGTGAGTCATTAGTTTGCAGCAATTTAGAGCCAGAAATCAACTCTCTCCACTAAGGTTGCCATCCTAATTATTAACATGCTATTACCTCTGCTAAATTACAGCAGGCACTCCAGCAAATACTGTTTCATGGAAATAGCTGTGACAGCCAATTTGCACTCACTTGCAAACTGGGGTTGTACTTTCCAAAGACAAAGTACAAAACTTTCAAAGCTCTATTTGTCTCTACTCATCTCCTGCAGTAAAGCATCTGGTAACTTCTGAGAAAGAGGATTTACATCCACACTGAATACCTTTGAAAATCCTATTTTCAATCCTGCAGTGCACTGTGTAGCACAAGCTGGAAATCAGTGACATCAAAACAAGTGGAAAATTAAAGGAAAAAAATTAAAGTATTGGTGTCCTAACAATTCCCAAGACTACTTTTTGTAATCTTTTAGTTTTTATTCCTCATTATCTTGTTCTGATTTGATTGGTAATAAATTAATGTCCCCAAGTGGAGTCTGTTTTGCCCATGACCAACCACAGCAACTGGTGAGTGAGCTCTCCCTGCCCTTATCTTGACCCATCAGCCTTTTGCTGTATTTTCTCTCCCCTGTCCAGCTGAGGAGGGGAGTGACAGAGCAGCTTTGGTAGGCACCTGGCCTCCACCCAGGGTCAAACCACCACACTTCCATAGGTCTGACTAAACAAATTCATGACCATTTCTGTTCAGTAATCATGAAACAATAGGAAAAAAAGGCCAGACTGCTGGGTTTTATAACAGGTCTTACAACTATGTTTGATAAACTCAGTCCTTCATCAGTGTATCTAGATGAGGAGGTGAGCAGACATGAACCAGCTTCAACATCATCAAAATTCCTACTGATTAGACCATGTTAAAAACAGAGTGAAAAAACATTTTAAAATTTGATTTTGTGTCTTCTCCTGGTTCCCCTCTGACATTACACACGCAATGAGAGAAGGCAGATAAATGTAAATGCATGTACAGAGCTATCTACTATTGCTATTAACACAGGACAGCTTTCTGACAGCCCATACTTACAGTTAGGCGAGGGCATTTGGACTTGGCAAAAACTCCCATGAATATATCAGGGGCATTGAACTCCTGGAGAAATAAAGCAACATCCTGTGGAGAAAGTGAATGGAGAAGTAAATGGACCTTTACAATTTCCAAATGTAAAATCAAACGTGTTCCCACAGCACAAGGACTGGATCAAAGAAATTACAAACTCACTACAAGAAATTGGTTATCTGCCACCAGTTAATGCCAATAACCCTTGTTTTTCAATGAGAGAAGGCCAGCAAGCCCCTCTGGTGATTCAGAATGCCAGTGAATTGCTGTAGAATGAACCAAAAAGTCACATTTGCAAGAAAATGCAAATTGCTCCCTATCTCAACAGAAACAGACACCCTAACAGAATTCAGTAAATATCACATTTTAAGGCATGACATCACCAAGACATATTAAAATAAAAGCAAGTGAAGGGATTGCCATTAGCATTTCATCGGAACACACAGAAGAGGAAATCTCCTCCTCATTTTACCACACTTAAACAAGGTATTAGTTCTCTGTTTGGGAGAAAAAGAAAGACCCATGTTCCATGTTTATTGAAAAAATCTGAGCAACAAGGTAGAGAATAAAATAATAATACTTAAACTATTACATATAGCTTTATATATATATTACATACATAATCTTTCTCTCTCTTTATATATATATATAGAGAGAGAGAGAGAGAGAATTTGTTCCAGCATTTGAGAATGCTGAGAAAAATGTTACATTGCTGCTGCAAGTCTGCAGCTAAACTTTGAAAGGCTGTTTATCTATCAGAGAAAGCTATACTTGCCACCAGGACGTATGACAATTGCTAGGTGAAAATATGCCTGTTTCGAGACGGCATCAATATTATCCCCCACAATCCAAGCGCTGAAGACACAGGCTGTGCACTGCCAGCACCATTCTGACGGAACACCCGGGGCAGACGCGCCCCGAGGTGCCGCACAGGGCTCCTACCTCGTCCATGGACATGTCCCACACCTTGCAGATGTCATTCTCCATCTCCTCGTCCAGCTCCGTCCGGGTCCCCTCGGGGCTGCCGGCGGGGTCCGGCTCGGCGGGGGCGATCACCTGGGACACAGCGGGGCGGGGGGAGAACGACCCGGCTGAGCCCCCGGCACCACCCGGGAGCCGCTGGGGCCCCGCTGCGTTCCCAGGTGTTTTCCCACTGGGTCCCCGCTGCGTTCCCAGGTGTTTTCCCACTGCGTCCCCGCTGCGTTCCCAGGTGTTTTCCCACTGCGTCCCCGCTGCGTTCCCAGGTGTTTTCCCACTGGGTCCCAGCTCGGCCCCCGGATTTTTCCCCCCCGGCCCTGGGGGCGATCGCGTCGCACCCGCCCGGCGCTGAC
>VYXF01005255.1:371535-400584 GCA_013397295.1 Polioptila caerulea | reverse complement strand
TCCCAAGGGGGACCCTTTGGCAGCCCCCGTGATGCCCCGACACCGACACCGCAGTCCCGCGACCCGGGAGGATGGATGCTCGCAGTCAAGGGAACAGTTCTCAGGAGGATTGCTTTATTTGGCTGCACAAAGGCACGTGTGACAGGAGCGGAGTAGAGCGCTAGTACTTGCTGGGCAGCCCCTGGGGCCGGTAGCGGTTCGGGTCCCCGCCGTTCCGGCCCCACACGTTCGCTTCCTGGTCTAACCGGCTGTCCTCGGCGCCTCTGCCGCTGCCGCGGCTCTGAAAGGCCTCCCGGGCGTCGCTGTGGGGAAGGAGAAAAGGCCACCTGAAGAGATTGCATCTAACTTAGCCTTGTGTTGGTTTCCC
Source organism: Polioptila caerulea (assembly GCA_013397295.1). NCBI lineage: Eukaryota > Metazoa > Chordata > Aves > Passeriformes > Certhiidae > Polioptila > Polioptila caerulea. The sequence continues at coordinate 400,217 of VYXF01005255.1, read as the reverse complement.
TCACTCATGTGAAACTGCTTTTCCGTGGGGCTTCTCAAAGTGAGATGCAAGCACACGCTCGGCCTTTGTCTGAGAGCCCGCGGTGGAATCCATGTCTGTTATGTCAGGAGATGGACCAGCAATGAAGGGGAGTTCCTTATCAGAAATGCAGAGAGAGGAATCTGCCTTCTTGGGAGGACAGGAAGAAAGGCTCACGCTCATGTGGCACCGTTCCTACAGAGACTGACTGTCCAGATGGGAACTACTTCCCCTCCCCTCTGCTGTCCTTCTCGGTGCAAAGCTGAGTACAAGTCAAGAAGGAATGCCTGGCTCCCTAATAACTCACTGTTAACAAGCCAAGCACGCTCCATTACCTGATCACTTGCGCTGCCCAAGCACCACCAGGTCCCCTCCGGGCAGCATCATAATTCCCACGGGCATGGAAATACTTGTCGGCACCAATGTAATTGGCCTCGCGCATGTCCAAGTATGCTCTGAGCATATCCTTTGCCCCTGAAGAAAGCAGAGAAACTGAGATGATGCTGACTTGAAAGAGTTGCCCCAGAAATAGTTCGGTACCATTTCAGCCAGGAGCTGAAAGGCCCAAAGAGCAGTTAGAGTGAGGCACTGCTCCACATCAGCCTTTGCACAGGGCTGGGCCCACAGGAAGCACCTCTGGGGGCTGATCAAGGTGCTCGTCCTGCAGCAGAAACCAGCAGGGTCTCTAATGTGGAGCTGCGGATTTCCCAGCTCTGAGGGCTACACCACTGACTCAGGTAACCTGTGCCTGGGGAGGGAGTTCCTGAGGCAAGGACCCCTGGTAACAGCAGCTTACCTCCCACTGCATCCCAGACAAATTCTCCAGCTCGCCTTATTCCTTGGGCTATCCCTGGTCTCTCGGCACTTGCGCACAGAACAGTGGAGAGCAGCGCGATGCACACCCAGAGCCTCATGGTTCCTGGCCAAGCCTGACTGGGAGCTGGGAGACAGTGACAGAGGTGAGCAGTCCTGGAGCACCTTTGAGAACCCACCACACCCCCAGCTGTGCCCAGGCTGCTGCCCCAGCACGCTGCTCTCCTTCTGCAAGGAGTGGTGCCCTCTGTGCTACCACAAGCTCCACAACAAAAGCAGGTGCACATGAGAAACCCACATTTTAGCACTCCCTGTTGCTCAGATCATGAGTACAAAGAAGCCCTACATGCTAAAGCATGGGTCCTGCTCCCAAATACCAGCTTAAAACACAGCTCACAAATTCAGAATGTCACTCACCGCTGCAGAATAGCAAAGCCAAAGGAGATGGTCTTGCATGCTCTCAGACTCAGAGAGGGTATTTATAAGCAATTCAAACCTCTCAAAAGAGGAAACTGGAAAGGATACCCACAATTGGGAAATCCCCACCAGCACTCCCAACACAGAAGTCATTACTGGAAACCTGTCCTTGTCCTTACTGAAAGTTCATAGCTCCTGTTACACAACGCTTTACAGAGAGTATGGCACTACTTCAGCTGTCCTTGGGACTATTTGCTCCTCATAACAACCAGACAGACAAACTGCCTTGAAGGCTGAAGAGTTCCACGTGCTCAAACTGTTACTGTTGTCTTAAGGGTGACACTTTTGTTTGGATCTTGGACTGGCCAGAGCTCAGAGGGGAAGGTGCCTGCCTGTCAGCACATTGGAACACAAGGTCAGGTCTGTGTCTGTGCGCAACAAATGGTGAGCTGCATTACCAGTGGAACTGCTAAGTGAGATTCCCATGTTTCCTGGGATTGCCAGATGAATCTCAGAGTTAATGAAATGGAAAATATGAAGTGCTGCTCTTAACTCCATTGCAAAGCAAACTGCATACACCCACATCCCTGCTGATAATGCTCTAAGATAGCACAGACACACAAATCATCAAGAGGCTCTGAATGGTTCATTTCACCTTGGCTTGCTCTCACAGACCCCTCTCAAGGGACTCCAGCCACCCTGCTGCAAAAAAAGCTCCATGGGGCTCAGGTAGAAAGTTTTGGACACAGCAAATTTACCTAAGGGAAAATTCAGATCCATACAGCCACAATTCTGCTAGATTTTAAATCAGCTGTCTGGCCCTATTGGCATGGTTCACTGTTTAAGTACCCACTGTGCTCTCCCTGCTCAAAGCCAGCTCACTTCCCTTGGTTAACAACTTGTCACAACCCTATCCCCTGCAGAAGACTCTAGGGTTGAGTGCAGTGGCACTGGAGAGTGAGTGTGTAGGAAGTGTCCCCACTATGTGGCCTTGTACATAGTTTAGCAAGTCTAGGAGAGCACCTTATGTCCCCCTCAGAAGAGTTAAGGGTAGCTGCCCCAATCACAACTCTGCCACTGTAAACAATTCACTCCTGGAGCTGCAGGGCAGAGGCGTCAGTAGAAAGAGGTGCAAAAAACGCAATGAAGTGCCAACAGTAACTTCCTTGGGTGTTGCTGGACTTCAGTCAAAAAAATTAGCTTAAGGGGAGAGGAGACATTTCCCACAGACAGGCCTGGAGCAACAGGACAGATACTCTGTAGTGTGATGTATCTCAGAATGAAATAATTTGCAACAAGAACCTAAACCCTAACCAAATGGACAAGGAAACCTTGCAAAAAGCAGGGAGCAGGCACAGATTTTTGTCCCCTGGCACTCCTGAACCTGCTACTTCAGAGTGTAACAGCTCAGCTACTGCAGGTACGGGATTGCTGTGTTCTGCTGCAACTCTGTTCACACCCGATGACCTACATCCCTGCAGTACATGGCAGCTCAAGTTCCTTCTCTGCTGGCTGCAAGTCCCCTTATCTGTCACCTTTTTGGTTTTTAAAAAAACAAGGAAAATGACTCCTGTAAGTTTGGGTACAGGCATGTGGCACTTTGCACAGGGACTTAGAACAAAGCATTGCTTTCAAAACTGACCAAAGGGAACAAGAGCTCACACACTCTGGACCATATTTTAAGTCTTACTCTGTTCCACATTCTCCCCAAACCAACATTTCTGCAAAACATGAGGACAATTGCAAGGAGGCAGATGCTGCAGGGATTTGTTAGAACATCTCAGAGTGCATTCCCTGGTGTCCAGCAAGGAGGACAGCGGCAGTGACAACAAGGCTGGAGCTCCCCATGGAACTGAGATAAAGCTGCAGCTTGGGGCTCCAGCAGGGAACAGCCTGAGCCCTGTTTTACTGTATCCTCATGTCCTGCACTCCAGGTCAGCACCCTTGGCTCACAGAAATGAGCTGCAGCCAACACCTCTGCTTTTGCAAGAGAGAGGCAAAGCTGCCTCTGAGCGTGGAGGATTTGAACAGAGTCTTTCTTCCTGGTCTAGCAATACACACTGGCAGCATGTGCACACTGGGAAACACAGAACATTGAGGGGGGAGAACTGGAGATCATTTCTTGGTTTGTACATTCTGATGCACTCAAGATAAAAAGCAACTCCGTAACGGTTGCCCTTTAACTGTAAATATGTATGAATGCAAGCTACATTCCACAAACATTCCATAATTTTGCAATCTAAGAAAGTCAGACTGAGAAAGGGGATGAGGTGAATTCCCAGCTCAGGCACAATAATATTTGCAGTTATTTCTTACTGGGAAGTAACAGTACCTTAGTTATGTGTGCAATAATTCATTCCAGGAGTTTTGCCAAGTAAGGAATACACACTTCCAGTGACCTCAGGCTTATAGAAATGGAGAATGACTGGAAACTTGCCTCCTTTCAAGAAGCAGATTGAAAATGTAGGTATTTATCTGAAGCAAAATTGATTTACCCATAGGTTTCTAATAGTGAAATAATACAGGGTACTTTTTTTCTTTGAAAAAAAAGGAAATACCACCACCAGTTTCTATTTAAAACTGCTCCAGGCTAAGCCCCCTTTATTCACCTCTGCTTTTCAAGGGTCTCTCCCACCACCAGTCACCCACAAAAACCAAGGCTGAGCTGCAACTCATCTCTCCAGTGAGGCTGGCTCGAGCTCTCAGGGGTGTGTGCTCAGCCGGCTGACAGGAGCCTTGCTCTGGGCAACTGAAGCAGTTTCTGTTTCAGTAATTTCTGAACAGAAGACCCTCTCATTTCACAGTCCCTTCACCCTACCTGTATGAGATGAAAACAAACTCATCCAGAATAGGAAACATTCATTTTCCAACTCTTCTTCAGAGAGTAAACTCTCACTCTTTATTGACAGCCAAGTTAATTGAAAAGATAAACACCAGCTCACTTTAGACACAAAATCTGAACACACACTTCCCATTATTCTACCTGTATTACCCTTCTAACATATTTGTTTTAAAAAAGCTCTAATTGGAATTATTATTTACTGTAAAACAACTAAAAAAAGCCCCAACCCTCAAAGTTAACCAAGTGTACAAAACCCACACAGAAGTAAGAAAGAGACTGACGTTTACACAAAATAACACCAAGTGAATAAAGTGGAACCATACTGAGGTAAGCCAGGCACATTCTGAGAAATCCAGGAATTTCTCTGAAAGGCAAGGGGAGCACTCAGCTACACCACACAGTGCATGAAGCCAAGGTAGGCAGCAGGCAGTCCCTGAGGCAACAGCAGCTTATCTGGCAGGGAAGAGAACAGGCACAAACACCATCTGGCCGATGCCTGGCTGCCATTCCAAGTCCTAATGTGTAAGCATGGGGCATTCCTGATGGCACAGATCTTCTACTTCCAATGGCAGAATCTAAACCCCAGAAGCTTTCTTTTTTAGAAATAGTTCTGTATTGCCTTTTCCACAAACAACACTGGATGAAAGCCTGACACTGATTGTGTCCCTGGAATTTCCCTTCCTCTAGTGAAGTAACCAACTCTCCACACCCAATTTTTTCTGGCAGACAAGATGAAATATTCTGCAGACTGCATCTCTCAAAAGGCTGAACATTGTACTCAGTCCCATTTTGATGAAAAGCATTATTTTGCAGTACAAGACTACATAAAAAGATTCATTATAAAGCAGTATTTTCACGCCATTTCACAATAAAATAATCCATTTAAATTAAATTTAGTTCCAATTAATGCATTACTTTTTATTTAAATTATATTTGTGAAAATCAAATATTGACCAGATGCTGTGGCCTTCTGCTTAAAATGTGAGTCAGACAGTGAAGAGGGTCATAACTAGAAGCCTAAAAAGAAACTCGTTCAAAAATGTATTAAATGCAGAAAAAGTGCTAGTACAAAGCATAGCTCTGTAAATGAGATATAAAGTCCAAGTGATTCTGTGAGTCTTCATATTCAACCAGATACATAAAAAGACTTCTTTCTTCACAGCATCCATCTAAAAATTCTTACGTAAACCTTCAGCTTTTAAAAATATTATTAAAATAAGTCCTCTCACTTTCCAAAATGTCAAAATTAATTGTGGAATTACCAAAGTTGACCTAGACTTCAAGAAAACCTTTTGACACGTTTCCCACAATGTTCTCCTGGAGAAATGGGCTGCTCGTGGCTTGGACACTGGACTGTTCATCAGCAAAATGAATGGCTGAGCCATTCATCAGGATGGCTGAGCCCAGAGGCTGCGGGTGAGTGGATTCCATCCAGCCGGTACCAGCGGTGTCCCCAGGGCTCGGTGCTGGCCCAGCCCTGTTTAATCTCTTTATCAGAGATCTGCACAGGGCACCGAGGGCACCCTCAGCCAGCCTGCAGACGCTGCAGGAGGGTGGCAGTGCTGATCTGCTGCAGGGCAGGGAGGCTCCGCACAGGGATCGGGCCGGGCCGGATCCATGGGCTGAGGCCGATGGGCTGAGGGTGAGCCGGGCCAAGTGCCGGGGGCTGTCCTGGGCTCACAGCAGCCCCAGACGCTGCCACAGGCTGGGGCACAGGGACGTGGAAAAGGCCCTGGGGCTGCTCTTTAGCAGCAGATAAACACCAGACAAGAGGGGGCCCAGGTGGCCAAGGGGGTCGGTGGCATCCCGGCCCGGATCAGCAACAGCGTGGCCAGCAGGACCAGGGCAGGGACTGTCCCCTGTACTGGTGAGGCCACCTCGAGTGCTGTGTCCAGTTTTGGGCCCCTCACTGCAAGAAAGACATTGAGGGGCTGGAGCGAGTCCAGAGAAGGGAAATGGAGCTGGGGAAGGGTCTGGAGCACAAATCCTGTGAGGAGCAGCTGAGGGAGCTGGGGGTGTTTGGCCTGGAGAAAAGGAGGCTCAGGGGAGACCTCATCACTCTCTACAACTGCCTGAAAGGAGCTGTAGCCAGGTGGGGGGGGGAGGGGCTGTTCTTTTTCCTAAGTAACAAGGGATAGGACAAGAAGAAATGGCCTCAAGCTGCCCCAGTAGACATTTTGATTGGATATCAGGAAACATTTCTTCACCAAAAGCATTGTCCAGTACTGGAACAGGCTGTCCAGGGAAGGGTGGAGTCACCATCCCTGGAGGCATTTAAAAGCCACTAGATGGTAGCACTTTGGGACATGGTTGAGTGGTGGATTTGGCAGTGCTAGGCTAATGGCTGGAGGGTTGAATTTTCAAGGTCTTTTGCAACTTAAATGACTCTGATTCTAATTCCATCGTCCTGAGGTTTGTTGGAGTATCACAACTCAAGTCTATGGTCACAGTGCATAAAAAGGTATGGGCAATTTAGAAATATTGTGCTTGTAGTTTAACAGTGAGTTCATTGGAGAAGTTTGTCTGTTAATCAGCATTTTTAACCATAAATCCACTACTTTAAAATATTTCCCTCCCATTTTAAGACTTGGCTTGGTTAATGTATTTCAAATAGGCAAGGCTTGTCCATATAATTTAAGAAGGGGAAGAAAAACAGCAGGTACCATAACAGACACTTCTACAGCAACAGTAAAGGTAAATGTCATTTACAGGGAAGTTAAAGAAATATAGGCTTAGATACTTCCCAGGAATGGTTTCTCATGTTCACAAACAAAGAAACAAAAACATTGTATATACCATAATTTAATACTTAGGGGCTCATATCCCTGAACACTTAAGTTATAGACCCAGAAAATAAATTCAGCAATTTTCATCTTTAAATCTGTGAGCTTAATTTCAAGATAAATACTGGCTGGTTGTGATTTATGTTCTACAGCTCAAAAGTCACCTCCAAAGGAATAAGGAAGAACTGTCACCACTTCCAGGTCAGATATCTGCCAGATGGAGACTGGATCACTAACTGAACTTTTAGACAGCAGCTTGTTATTTTGAAGGGTCTGTGAAATTTAAGAGGCACTTGAATATACAGTCATTAACAGTATAAAATGAACCCAGAATTCTCCCAAGTTGTTTTCTAGGCTTGCTGAGACCACAGAAACCGGTCACACCTTTCCAACATGGACTGAATCAGTGCTCTGCAATTAAAGCAAAGGGAAAAAAATGTCAAACAGTAAAAAAGCTAACAATAGAAAGAACAACAGAGTTTTGGTTTGCTTTTTAAAGAGAAGTTTGTAAAAAACATGACTGCATTTCAGAAGTAACATCCAGACATCACCATTCACACCTTTGGAAGGAACAGGAGAGATCAGAGTCTGTACAGGTCTCAGCAGGACAGATCTCTTTCAGAGAATCTCCTTCACACACATCTTTAATGTATCATTTCCTGTTTCCTCATTTTCAATTCTAAAACACCTATATTGCAAGTTCTTAAACAATAGGAAAGCTTTCAGGTGAGTCTAAAACCGAAGGCAAAAACGTGAAGCACTTTATCTTCTTGTTAACCAAAAAGGAAGTTTAAAGCACTAAGGAGATCCAAAAAGAATAGTGTGGATCACCTGCCTTCACATCTCTTACCTCTGCCTTTTCTCAGCGATTCTCAGTATCTCACAGACACCAGTAAATCTCTCAGACAATTCTGGAGTCAAGCCACACTCCTGCAAGAGAGGCAAGGCACGATTTGGGCCGATGGCCTTGGCCAGCAGCAGAGCGACATTCTCCACAGTGATGCAGTCTGGGCAGCTCGGGCCCCCGTTGCTGACACCATTCCCATTCTGTGGGCTGTGGTGGTGCAAAGCTGGGCTGTGATTCTGTGCAAGATGCAGAACAAACTTCCATTCTTCTATGGTCTCTGGAATCGAGCCTAGATGTAAAATGAGTTTGTTACATTATTTGTAAAACAAGGGTTATTCTAAGACTACTATTTAAACTATATCTGTACTTTAAAGGGAAGCTAGCTGTTCTGATTTACTCTGAAGATTTTAGGAAACCAAGAATTATCAACAAGCAAATTGTGCACAGAAATGTACTCCCCTGACTGACTCAGTGTAAAAATTTAGTGGTGAACACACATAGCTTCATAATAGTTCAGCATTCAAGGCTTTTGATTAAGTCAAGAGACAAAGTTTTGTCCATCTTAGGGCTGGAGCAAATTTTCTTCTAAGTTCTGCCTTGTGGTGCAATGCTTTGCTCACCCTAACTTTGGGTGTGTGCACATGCAGTGGGGGAGTTTTGTGCTGTGCAAGAAGGCTTCCTCTGTCTACAACACCAAGGCTAGCTTTTATTCCTAACTGATAAACAAATCAACATTCTTTAACTTTTAAGCATTTTCTATCATAACTGATTTCACAAAGCACAGCATGAAGACACAAGAATATAACATCCATTTATGTGTTTCAAATATGCTGTACTACACACAGTTAGGGCTACAAAAACACTTCAAAATAAGTTCAACACTTCAAAATAAGCTTTGGGCAAACCACTATATAAGGGCAGCTCCTACATTACAGAAGTATGTATACACAGCTTAAGAATTACTAACCATCTTCTCCATTCAACAGGCTCAAATCATCCAAATGAACAATATTAGTAAAGGCTTCAATTCTTCTATCCAGCTCCAGACAGAGAAAAAGATATCCAGGCCAAAATCTTGAATAAGAGAACAAAGATTTCCAGGAATCAAATACTCAGTTCAAACCAAAGTCAAGAACAATCACATGCTCATTTTAAGTATCAATAAAGACAAAAGCAACTAAATTTAATGTATGTCAGAAACAGAGTAGGGACATGAGGAATACCTCCCATTTGGTACATTAAATAAGACATTCAATATTCACCCTCAAAAAAGGAAAGGTTTTTAAAAAAAAAACCTGTCCAAACAAGAAGGTCATTTACATTGGTATCTGCTATCTTCTCAGGGTCAGAATACCCACTAGCCAGCTATCAAGAATTACTACCAAGTTTTCTCCTTACCCATGTGATTTACAGATATCAGCCATCTTCTCTTTCATAGCAAAATCAGCTGGGAGTTTAATCAAGAGCAGAATGAGCTGGCTGTAGCCCCAAGTAAACAAATGTGATCGTGGCCTAGAAGATGAGAAATTCAGTTGTAAAGCCTTATTGATTTTCTTCAGAACATTATGGGAGATTTAAGAAAAGAGAGGAGGAAAAATGGATGAAACACCATTAGAGCAGTCCCTCTGGAAGGCACTGCAAATAAAAGTTATTCAATCCTTTTATTGTTTCTGCTGAACTCTGCAAAATGCTCCAAGGAGTCAGTGATCCCAACTTTCACATAAAATCTAACCCGAAACCAGATCTGTTAAGTCTTTCTGCTGCACTCAGGACCTTGGGTGAAACCCACTTTACCTGGGATTTCCTTCCTCATCCACAGTGTTTGCCCTTTGTGGAGCATCATGAGAAACTGCCAAGCACAACCAATCCAACCGTACAGATTCTGGCTGCAGAAGGGACCTAAGGAGGAATGGCCTGGAAAACAAAGCAGACATTAAAAAAAAAAAATCCTACCAGTTTTAAATATACCAGATATGGAGAAACAGAGATTGTGTGTGGACAAATTAAGGAAAAAAAAAAGTAGGACATAAAATTAAATGCGGAAAAGCCTAAAATGATTTATGTCTCTAGAAAATGAGGCAACCACAGAAAATCAAGTTTACAGGTGAGTTCCCCCAGATTTGGTTTGGAGGTTTTTTTGGAGGTCGGTTTTTTTTGTTGTTGTTGGTTATTTTGAGGTTTTTTTGTTTGTTTGTTCGGTCTGCTTGGGTTTTTTTTTTAATTAGACTAAAATCTAATCCTGGTGTAGTGAACTGCAGACATAGGAACAAAAAAAGTCAATTCCATTAAAAGTATTACTTAAGAAATCCCTTTTAAAAGTAGATACTAACCCAACAAAAACTCCAGTCTAAGGCAAGCTACAACTGGCAGAATTACTTGGAACCTAATGCTTAAGAACACCAAGCAGACAGATACAGAAACAAAAAAATGTCCCAAACAAAAAACCTCTACATAGCTACATGATGAAGAGAGAAGACAGATGAAAATAATTCTACATTCCCCTCACCTTTTATCCTCTGGCTGTGATTTCACCAGACTATCTAAATATGCTAAAAAGTGAGATGGATCATTCCTGCAAAGCTGTTTAATATCAGAAGGCAAAATAGAGGGGTGGAACTTGATCAAGGGCCGAAGAGCTGTTTCCCCAAATTTTTCATAAAGCCTGGAAAAAGAGAGAGAATAAAAACTATTTTCAGTACCAAAGAGCAAAATAATTTTTTCAAGATCTCCTGCAAGTTCAAGATAGTACTGAAAGATGATCTCTCTTAAGAGATTCCAGAAATCTTCATGACATGGTAAGTGAAGCAATTCCTGCCAGGAAGTTAAGAAAAAGAAGATTTGGGTACAAACCTTTGAGCGTGTGCCAGTAATAGTGGGCTGTCATCCCACGGCCCCAGGTCATGCAGCAGCTTCAGTATTTTCAACATATCTTCACTTTCCATTGCTAAAGTCACTGGACTCTGACAAGTTAGTTCTGAAATAAATCAGCACACAAGTTACAAGATTTGGGCAATTTTTCTTCCTTAACATGTCCTGCCCCTCCTTTTGTCCCTCTGCTGAACAACAGCTATCACTGCTTTCATGGGAAGTTCAACACCCACCTCAATCTTGATGAAATACAGGTATTAATCTCCAGGCACAAGAACAGTGCAACTAAGGACAAACTGGGAATCATACACTACTTTCAGTTCTAGGGTTCTTAGGATTTAAACAGTGAAGAGGTTCCCAGAACACAAACACCAAACACCAACCCCCTAAGCAAGATTCTATTGTTTAACTGCTCTCTGCTGGAGCAGAATCAATGCTAAGGCTTTAATTCACTCTTAAAAGAAATACATAAGGCAGAAGCTGAGTGCAGAGAACAGAAAAGTTCTGTTTTTCAGTATCATCATGAAGCTTTGGTTCAATAAAACTAAAGAGGCATCAAAAAGATAAGAAAGTATTTCTGTGTTACAGGGAAGCATGAAGTGATCACAAGCCACTCGTTTGCATGGAACCACCTACTCCATTCAGTTTTGTTTCACATTAACCCCATTTCTTTACAATCTGAACCGTCCAGTGCAAAAGCTGAAGAGCCTCCCCTCTCTTCTGCCTTGTTTCTACAGACTTGTGATTCTAATGATGATGCTTTTGCTCTTAGAAGCTCATTTGTTTGTTTGTAAATAGGCTGGGATCACTACAGCTGTTTCAGTTAACAAGGTCCATGCAAACTAACAGGTTCAAAATTGCAAAGTGGGAGGAGAACAATCTCTCTCCAAGGAGCCAGCAATTCTTTTTTTTAAGAAATCACAGGTTATTCTGAGTTGAAAGGGACCCACAATGATCATCTCTTAAGTGAATGGTAGATGCTTGAACCCACAATGCTGGGATTATTAGCACTATGTTCTAACCAGCTGAGCAAAGTTCATCCCAAGGGAAGTATCTGGGGGAAAAACAATTAACCAGACAACCTAAAACCAGAACAAAACCTCCCACATACCAAGCATCCTCCCCGTGCCACACTACACTGGAAGAAGGAAAATCTGCAGGCACAATTATGAGCATCTTCAAGGTTTTTTCTTTTTTTTTCTCCCAAACAAAGTCTTATTTTCAGTTTAAGAAGCAATACAACGTTCGTTATTTACCTTTCAATCCTGCAATGTATGTTTCCCATACAATAGGGCTGGTGGCACACGTGGTTATGATACACTGCTTTATTCTCTTTAAATCCAAAAGGAAGAAGTAGTTTTGCATAAACCTACAAGCCAGGGTTGCTGAAGCTGCTGGTGGCAGACTTCCCTCAGAGCTCTCCTCAGCCTCACCACTCCCACAGGCAAAGACACGCAGCTCAAAGCACAGAGTGGTCAACTCCACGAGATCTTTCAGAACATCTGGTTCCATGGCACACGGAGGAGACACCTGAAAGCTGCAGCCCAGAGGCCCTGTCACATCAGTACCATTTTCACACGTGGTTTTGCTCGCCCAGGTTTCATCAGTATTTTCCTTTTCAACACTGTCTTCCAAAATACCACTCTGTTCCTTGTCTACTGGGTCTCTGTCAGCTGGAGCCACTTGCAGGTTTTCCTCCAGGATTGCCCTCTGTTCCTCAGCACACACAGTCTTGCTTTTCTTAACAGACAAAGCAGAATGCTCCTGGCTGAATTTTTCTTCTAGATAGACAAGCCATTCCTGTAAGACTCTTCTCATACACTGAGGTTCTAACAAAACCAGGGGATCCTGGAGCTTGGCTCTGCAGCACAAAAGAGAAGTTTGCTAAGTTTAACAATTTTAAGATGCCACAAGTAAAGTTTCCAATATGCTTTGTGTAACTATACTCCTACACTTGACTTGGAGTCAGTTGTTGGGTTTTTTGTGATTTTGAGTGCATCAAACAGAATTTAGGCTACTTCACACTGTCTACATTTGATCTCAGCACATTTTCAGCTCCCTAGGATTTCTTTCAGAATGAATTTTTACTTGTCATTTTGATTTTTTAAAACTATGCCTGTACTTAAGACAAAGGGATAATGCTAGAAGAGCTATTAATTAGGTTTTTTTGCTTGGTTTTAAAAAGAGGAATCAAATAATTCAGCAAATGAGATCCTTTCAGGTTATGTTAATAGACATTGAGAGCATTACTCTTTGAGCACGTAAAACGAAACATAAAGAAAAAACAATCATTTTTTCTGCCAAAGCCCAACATATCTATACAGTAAAAAAGTTCTTCTTCTTACATAGTTTCTGCTGTTGCAGCCTTGAGATCTCTCACACGGTCCTCTTCAGGAAGCTGGCAGTTCTGGGGTTCTGACCTAGAAAAGCACCTTCATTTTAGTCTTATCTGAAGTATTAACTTTAATAATTTAAGTGAGGATTTTCTGAAAAATTTCCTCAACACGAATTCCTTTATTAAATACAAAGCTTTCATTTGTAAGAAGGAACAGCTCAACAGAAATTTTGGAAAAACTGGGCACGAAGAGCAACAGACAATACTATTTTTGTGGCTTTCTACAATTGCTTCCACTCCAGCTACAGTAGCTTTCTGCAGGTATTGAACAAAAACCAGTACCATGCTACTGTATGAAAGTTAGTCCAAAATTAGCACTGGAATACGAAATTACTTAACTCTGTGTTCACTGCCTCATCAGTTCTAAGAAAGGAGCTGGGAGAACCACTGAAACCCACCACAGGAATGAAGGCAGCTGGAAAAACCCAATGCCAAATTCCTCATTCTGTTTGAAAGAGTTTTATCCTTAGGTTGCTATCCTCAGGACATCCAGCAAATACAACTGCTAAGAAAATATGACTTTGCACTCACTCTTTTTCTTCCTGGGGAGATGCTACCAGATTAAGAGTTAGTTCTGGCAGCTGCTCCTCCTCCTTTGCTTCGTGCTTCCCTCTCGATTCAGGACTTATATGAAGTGTGCCAATCTTTTCCGTGGTTTTGCGTACAAAGCTGGAAACACTAGGAATCACAAGATCAAACATTTAAAATCAGAAGTTCAGAAGCAAACAAACCAAGCACTCTTTCCATTCAAACCATTTCAGAGACTTTATAATCTGAAGAACTCTTAGAAAAGGATGAGAGCAGTGATGACCAACAGGAACAAAACTTACTAAGGACCTGATCAAAATTCATACTCCAATCATGATCATGTTTTCATTACAGAATAGAAACCTGAAGTGTTTAACACTCCTGCTGGAGAAGCAGGACCACATTCCAATATTAGACATAGATTTTGACATGAATTTGTAATTTGTATGCAAATAAATGCAGATTGGCTACACTGCATTTTAAAGCTTTTAAACACAAGGCATTTTTAGGAAATTATGTCACTCTTGGTGGTAAGAAACCACTTTACAATGCTTCAAATGAATTCTTCAGATTACAAAGCTCACCAACAATGTCCTTTTCACTCAGCAGTCCCCATTTCTTCAGGTATTTTATTGAAGAGAAAGCTCAATCAACATACTAGATTTCAATTATTTCTACCACTACCACGAAGAGAACTATGTCAACAAGATTTGAACAGAAAAATAAGCTTCCTGCTTTCTTTTCTGCTACTAAAAAAAAAAAAATAAAAATATCCCCAAACCCCCAATCCAACCCAGAATCATTTACTATAACAAGGTGTAGCAAAAGTTGAAGCTTGCTGCAGAAGGCAGAAAGGATTTAAATTCAGGAACACAACTGGACTTGAGTGTATAGAAGGATTAAAATCAAACTTCTAAAAATTAACTGTAAATATAATGTTTTATTTAATTATTAATTGCATGCAGTGAATACTTGAAAATGTAGCTTTCATTATTAACAGAAACACTTATTACTAGTGAAGTCCTCAAGGCTGCTGAAGGTTTAGAAAGAACTCAAAAACACTTCATGTACTTCTGGTGTTTATTCTGTGATGCTCACATTGCTGAAAGCATCTACAATTCTTTGTTGCAGGACATAATTTACATACAGAAGTGATCAAGGGAAGGCTGTGCAATTTTTCAGACCCTTGCTGGGCCAGAGATATTTTAGCTAAGTAATTAACATACAGCACTTTTATAAAAATTTTAAGTTATGTAACACCATCTACTTTGTGTTTGTACACCCACCCCCTCATCCTCCATTTAAAAAAAAATTAAAATACCAATGTGATTTATATATAAAATGGACACAGATCTAATTGCAGCAGGTATAGGCTACCATTATTCCGTAAGAGTTTGGGAAAACATTTGGATTCACTGAAAAGTTTGTGTGGGGATAGGACAGACCATTTTCAAGTGTGTTTTAGCAATATCTATCTGCTTTGAATATTTCAATGTTTGTCCCCAAGCAACACAAGAAGCCTTCCCCCTAAGATCCAGAAAGGCAAAATTCCAAAACAATATTCAGTAAGTTTTCCTTTGAATAAAAACCACAACCAGAGTTTACAGGGTAACAGAGAACATTCCTAGACATTTAACAATTATTAACTGTTTAAAACTGAGGTTGAAGTCTTGGCTCCACTGAAGTTAGCAGCAGCTCTTTGTATCTTCACTAGAGCCAAGATGAAGATTTAAATTGCCTGGCAAACCTGACTGCATCTCTGGTGTTCCAGTTCAGGTGTTACACATTTGCAGAACAGAGTATGAACTAAACCACACAATGCCACAAATCCAGGGGACAGAGAGGGCAAGATGTAATGGATGAGTGAACCTGCTGCATGTTTTACCTTTCTTTGACAGCTTGGAGAGAGACGAGAGGAGATGGGGAACGGAATGACAAAGGAATACTGAATGGGAGAAATGTCTCATTCCGGTCAGCCTCAACCACCACAGATGCATGAGATACGTTCTCTGACAAATGGAATTGAAATAAAAAGTCATGAAACAGTGGCCTGGCAAAAAAATGGAACAGTGAAATGAGCTGCAAGTCACTAATTCATTAATGGATAACCTGCCCACCAACACTTTCCTTTTTAATACTCAAGAATGCATGGAGCCAGGTTTCAAGGTCTGTTTTACTACTGACTTTGAACCTAGTAAGTCTGCTTTATTAATAGTGTTTTAGCTTTATAACAAGGCAAATGATGATCAACAACAGTATGAAAACTATTTCCTGAAATTAGACTTACAGTCCATTTAGAGGAAAACATCTTGATTTAATCCACTGAGTTATTTATACATTAAGAAAATTAAGTATTGTGGCATACATCAATTCACAACCAATTGTAAAGTCAGTTGTACCATGATTTGCAAAATCTAAATCACACATGAATAGAGTGACTTTGATTAGGGTATAAATCACCCCCTTATTTGAAAGGACTTAAAAATCTTAGTGAGCCCACAGCTTTCTGGCTTTTGGTAAGAATCACAGGAAATACAGAATCACTGACTATTTCCTTTTCTCTCCTATATGCCTGACAGTATTTTCAACGTGTTTTGCGTAATAATTTCCTGGTACAAAGTCACACTGTATCTTTAAGTGATGTCAACATGAAAAAAGGGATCATTTTAAGCCAGGATGACATTGCATTTTGCAACAGTCAGCAGAAACCACAGTGCTGAGAGGAAAAGATGCTGCACTGTTACAGGAAATCTACCATCAGAATCCCTCTTGACAGTGCCTAAAGGTCATAACTGACTTTACAATGGGCTGTAAATAAAGCTGCTTTTGTTCATTATGCAGACTAGAAACGTAAAAACTCATTACATCTTGTGTCATTGTAAGCAGGGAAACAGTAAGACCATTTCTTCCAAATATTATATCAAGTACTCATGCTTCAAGAAGCATCTAGAACTTCTCTACTTGGAAATAATCTGCAAATTTGTCATTTCTTGTGGAACATACAGAACCTTTCTATCTTCTGACATTAAAAAATTAAGTCACCTGAATTTTGACTTTTAATGTTGGGAATGATGCACTTCAGAGTTTCCTCACTTGTCTTTATGGTGATGTAGGTAAAGAGCCACATGTCATGAGCCACATGTAAAGAGTCAGCAGGACAACTTTACTGCCAAGCAGGGGACTAAATACCAATTTCTGCCCTCCCCAGTGTGGTTTTCTCCAAAGCATCCAAATTCTCTCCATCCTCAACAGGCATACTCCTCACAAAAGCTAAAAAGTCACTTTTTTATTGGAACGCCTCTCTACCATACCTAGAACCAAGCCAGGTCCTCATCATCCCAGGTTTCTGCATCCCCTCCCAGTCCCAACCAGAGCAGAGAACAAGACCCATTACAGTCTCAGTCTAGCTTTAGTCCAGTGACAGACACTTGTCAGGAAATAAAAAAGCTCCCTGCATGGGCTAAATGTTAGTTATTAACTATTCTAGTACCCTACACTAATGCTTACACGTATTAGAGATGATCCCTTGTGGAAAGGAAACCCTGCAAGAAAGTTAAGAACACTTATCAGAACCCTTCTGCCTTCCCTGAAGAAATATAAACCAGAATCCAGATTAAGAAACACTTTTTTGAAACAAATAATACTAAAGGAAACTGGCAGCAAACATATCTTGTTTGAAGTCCAATTGACAATGACATAGACAGCTGAAGGAATCTTAGCATTAATGTTGAATTACACATGGAGAGGGGGAAGTTGGAGTGAAGCCTAGGCTTGGTAAAGCCCTCTGGACTTTTTTGGTTTGTTTCTCTGGGTTTTGTTTGCTTTTAAACCTGGATTTCTGTGGAGCCAGTTTTTCAACCCAATGTTTCAGGAAGGATTTTGATTGGAAGGTGAAGTGACTGTTTCAATTGGCCAAATTACATGTATTAATAATGAATAACTTGATGGTGGAAAGTAAGAGCACAGAACCAATCCAGTCAAATTCTTGTAGAACAGACAAACACATTCAACAAACATTTTCATTAAGAAACATTACCAAGTTCTAGTTGCTCATCTTCATGGTGTACAGGAAACTCCTTAAGTCTCTCATCTTCTGAGAACGTTTGACTGTGGAGGGAACATGAGTCTTCATCTGACTGACTGCCCCTTCGACTGATAACGCGGTAGATTCCAGAGTCTAAGACACTGAAGCTTTCCTGTCAGAGCAGGGAGGGGAGTTAGACATCATGTGAGTTGTACTTCCCTGTTCAACTTTCTGCAATGAACTCAACCAACCATACCTACACAAATAACCTCAGAGCATTTCATAATTCACTGCCTGGAAAACTCCTATTTAACACAGTACTTGTACCACATCCAGAATGGGATAGGACACAAATGCCAGCAAGTGTGCAGTTCAGTAACTTTAAAAAGACGTGTATGCTGCAATTGCTTTTAGGAAAGCAGCCTGTGGAACAACTGGTGTACTCAGTGCAAAGCTAAACCTACCTCAGCTTTAGTCCTGCAGCCAAGACTGTCCCTTCACCCCTCTGTGGCTGCATAACCATAATCTGTATTCCTTCTGCTGGTCAGCCATACCTTACCCAGCGAGCACAACTACAGATCCTCCAAAACTCTTTAGTTTCACTTTTTTTTTTGCTCATGGTCACTCTACGTGGTTTACTTTCACAGTGGCTAAGGAAGAAAAGCTTGTCTGCCAACATCAAGATAGTATTTACATTACTCGACTTTTTTAAACTTTCCTTTTAAACACTGTTAAAGTGAAAGCAGGAGCTGATACTGTATTAACCATGAAATATTTCCCCTTTCTTGAAAAGCAGCTGTATATTTATTAAAAGTAAGCTTTGATTTTTTTTTAGAGCTTTCTCCTTTAGCTTCTTAGAGTGCAACAATTTTGTAAATAGGGCTAAAATAGTTCTGAGCACTCAGACATTCATTTTCATCACATAAAACTAGAGTTAAAACCAAGACTATCTTTACCAAAGCATGTTAAAAAATTAAACAGTGCTGTGTAAAAAGCCATTTTCATATCACTCTCTGTCCACATCTCAGCCATTAGCCATAAAATAACATGGGAAAGAGGCAGAGGTCTGAGAGCTTACAGAATGCAAGTAGTGGTGTTTCACACATCTCCACCCCATCTAGTTTTAGAATGCAGCACTACGAGCTGTAGCAGACAGGGTAGAAAGGAAAGCCTCATCTTCCAAGTGAGCAACGAGGTGACTTTAAGCCATAAAGATAAAACCTGTAGATAACATTTTTGGCACCACCAATACACATACATGAGATGAAATACTGCTCCTTCTACTGCTGCATGCAGAATCTAGAGGTTCCAACTTTGAAATCAGTTCTTCCAGTTGCACAATGAGATCTTGCTGGGTTGAAGCATCCAGCTGAGACTTCAAGTGCTCCAGCTTGTCTAGAGGCAGATTTTTTCTTGCCTAAAAACACCCAGTGAAACAGAAGCATTATTATTTCTAATGCACATGTGAAAACAAAAGATCCCATCTATGCAGGATGATTTTCATCCTTAAAAGTACAATGTTTAGAAGACTTTAAAAACTCCAACAAAATTAATCACAGTAACCATGCAACTCAATGGAAGGGGGGACAGAAAAGACAGTGAAGTTGTATGGCACATTTAAAAGAGGTATTTACTTACTCTGCAAGAAACAATTGAATTTTGGAAGAGACAAGAGACCCTGGCAGCGAGGGTCCAGAATCCTCTTCTCATCAGCCGCTCTATGCAGCGATCGACCAGCAGAAGGGAGAGGTGCACAACTTTCCCATTTGTATGCAGACAGAACAACTCACTCTTGTGAACTGCAATATCCTGAATATCTGCAAAGCCACACACAGAGCAACAGCTGAAGAACTGAAGTCATTAATCAACATTGCTTTCTGTCCTTGAAAGAAGGTGAAAGCACACTCCCACCTGACTGCAAATTAGAGCAAAGCATGAGGGGCATGGGGAAATCAAACACTGATTTTGGAGTGCTGACCTAGCACCTAATCACTATAAAACAGTGTCAAAGAGTGCCAGAGTTGCATTTCTAGAAAAAATTCAAAAAATACACTAAATTAACAAAAAATTTCCTTTTGCTCTGAGATGAAAAATTAAGATCTGACAAAGCTGACAAATACGTAATTGTTAGCTTTGAAACAGAAGGAAAATATTCACTGGTAGAAAAGTAACTTTGGGCTTCCAGAAGTTTTCAAATGCAATACTTATGCTGTATGCAAACACTCCACAACAAAGGTATTGCAAACTTAACACTGAAATGGAGAGAAGGGGAAAGACTGACTGACAGTAACTTTTGTAGGGCTCTGCTTACAACCATACACACAACTGTTTATGAGAGTTCACTCATCTACCAAATAAATATATTCCCTGTATGCAATTTAGACAGGTTTTAGGAAAAAAACCCCAGGTTTTAAACCCTCAGCAGCCGGATTATCCTTCACAGGACACCTGACAATGAGCCTGAGTAAAGAGAAAAGGATACTGCAGGTTAATCACCTGTATTTTAACTACTCTATTTTATGAGTCACTCTACACCATGTTCTGTTTCTCAAGAAGCATGGATTCAGATCTATGGAAGGAGGGGTTGGCTGGAAGAGGCAGGGAGATGGTTAATATTCAAGGATATATTGGACAGATGACAAGTTTTTTGAAACCATTCTGCAATCCAGAAATTGAGCAGAATTGCAGAAATTGAGCAAATTGCAGGAAAGCTTTCATGTTAGGCAAGGACTTCAGGAATGACCAGTGTTAACAGGCAACGTTACAAAGCAAAGTTTAAGAAACTTTAGTTTACCTTTAACTTCACTCCAGAGTAAGACTTGAACACTTTGGGGAAGAAAAATATAAATGCCTCTTTCTGTCCAGGTCACCACACAGTGCTCACTGCAATTAAAGTAAACATTAATGGAGCAACAGATAATTGCGGTAAAATAGGTAAAATTTTTAAAAATCGTAAAATATGCAGAGATGGCATCAGCTTAAGTAGATGTGAGAGAGGTTTAGCATGATACACAAGTAAGATGTGAGAGAGGTTTAGCATGATACTTGGGAGATTCTTACACAAAAACCTGAAGCTGGCAATATAAATTAAGAGAATATATAATATTTTAAGCCTACTTTATCAGCAGGAAGCTATGCTGTTAAATACTCACGTCAAATATAACAGCTTGGGGAAAGATAAAGATTGTGGAGAGCAGCTGGAACCAGCATAATGAGGATCTTGCCTGCAAAATAAAATTCTTATCAAGTACAAGCATAACTACAGTACCATTACTTTATCAAATTCTTCATCCTGTAAGTACATGGCTGGCTTAAATAAATACAGTCTCGTGACAGCAGCATTCATCATGCTCACACAGACACAGCTGCAGAATCAAGGTTTTGGCATTTTTGACAATTACTGGCTACACCTCTTAGAGGAGACTGTATTAAGATGCCAACTAGGATTAACATTTGACTGAAGCAGGAATTTATTTAGTCTTTTCAGTCTTGAGGACATCCCAAACAAGTTTATCACTGAGAACATTCATGTTTCTACCTGAGAGTAACAATGGGAAGAGGTGGTGATGAGAGCAGCTGCTTGAACTGATGTGTGCTTTGCACTTCCCCATCAAAGTTCACCTCCCACATCCTCGAGCCAGGTCGAGCACAGTATATTAATGGCTGCTGATTCCCACTGTTTTTTCCAACAGGGAAGAAACATGCTCCAAATTCTCCATCTCTCTCTTTATTACCAATCTTCCAGAACTTCTCTCTAGAGGGGGAAAAAAATATACTTGTTAAGTAAAGCACCATTAATAAAAGCCCTAATTAATTTTATGTTTTCCTTGAATAATAAAAAATACTTAATCCCAGCTGCTGAATTGGTTTTGGTGCTTAAGAAAAAAAATCTGTAATGAATATTACAAAGCTTGTTTGAAGTTTATACAAGACAGGGTGCAGAAATATTCATTAGTTGAAATGAATGCTCAGATCAAAGGGGTTTTTTTCAGCAGAACCAGTTGTTCAACCTAGTGATGGGAAGGTGTTATGTTAGTGATGGAAGGAAATTATTTCCAATCACACGAAAAATAAGACAGTGATTATGAACAGTCAGCATGAATTTATGGGAGGGTAATCATGTTAACAGCCCTCTAAACAGAATAACTGGCTGGGTAGTTGAAGGGAGAACAGTGGACTCTGTTTATCTTGATTGCAGTAAAATTTTTGACACTACCCCTCCCAACAGAAACAGACTGAGAGAGCATGGGCTAGGTAAAGAGACATTGATGTCATTTCAGAAACTGTGTGTGACTCTGAAGTCCAGTATGACAGAAATAAAACAGAACTTGCCTCTCAGTATCACATAAATAAGTGCGGGTAAGTGAAGATATGAGCAGTCTTCCATCCAAATAATCAAGCTGAACCACCCGAGAATCTACAGTGGTTATAATCTGGACAGGAAACATCACAAAAGTAGCAGCAGCCTAAAAAAGGGAAAAAAAAAAAAAAAAAAGGAAAGAAAACGAGTTGGTCTTAAGTTCAAAGTAAAGACTATTTCATTATGTCAAAATTGCAAAATTCAGAGAAGACTCATGT
The DNA here is from genome assembly GCA_013397295.1 of Polioptila caerulea. Lineage (NCBI taxonomy): Eukaryota > Metazoa > Chordata > Aves > Passeriformes > Certhiidae > Polioptila > Polioptila caerulea. The sequence goes on along the minus strand of VYXF01005255.1, from coordinate 378,104 downwards.
ATGCTATGAGTACTCAGCATAAGACAGAGCAGTTCCCTTCTTTGTCTTTACAAAGCAAGGCTTCAATGTCTAAATCCTCCTCTCCCCAAAACCATTATTGAAGATTTAAGGAAAAAAAAAAAAAAAAAAAGTCATATCCCTGTAGCATCCTGATATTTCTTTATAAAGGTTTTTTTTTTCTGTAACACTAAGAGAAGGTTTTAGTCCTGCTATTTTAAGCTTTGTGCTTTTTTTCCAATTCTCCCCGCAGGTACATTGAGCCAGCAGTTTTATGGAAACAGACCAGAGGGATTAACTGATAAAAAAAACTTCAATTGGAATTTGGTTGTTCACAAACTCACCTTCTCTGTTACCCTGCCACAAATTACCACATACTATTTATGCTACCAGTTTCTCAGTTTGCATGGGTGGATGAACAGTCTCAGGCTTATGGATAAGAAAACTACTGAGAACTGCATTCGAATTTGCTGTCACACAGTCACTATTTTTGCCAGCTTATAGTTGTTTTCCCTTCTTAGGAATATGACAAAGTGCATTATCTGAGAAATCCAACAGTCCTGTTCCTTTAACAGGCCTGAACAGACACAGATTTCATGGGCCTTGACCTTTTCTCCTCCCACAGCTGACTTTTCCCTTCTCTTTCTTTAAATGTAATAATAGTCTTTCTACTTATAAGTCAATTTTCCATCAAAATCTTCCATGAGGACTAGAGAGGACCTGGAAGAACATAACTGTTGCCAGGTTCTGCTCTTTTTTACTTAATAAAGAACACTCAAGGGCTAGAAATCAGGCTGCTATCAGTAACAGGTGTGTCCTTTGCATAAAATATAAAGGATGTAGGCTTGATGAGCACCTCCCACTTACTGTATCTAACCCAGACATATTGTATCTAATCCAGACAAAGCCAAGCAAAATCAGAGTCTGGGACTGCTCTTTCTCTGACCAACAGCTGAACTGAGGACTAAAACAAACAGCTGAACCGGTAGCTGGAGTCTAAGGAATCCAATAGCCTCAGAAACACCAAGACCCTTAACTTTGATACTTGTAAATTCCAAGAAGCAGGAGATTGACCAGTTTTTAATTCTGAACATTAGAAAGCATTTTCAAGTTGCATTACTAAAATAGACAGAAAAAGGATGGGGGGAGTTCATGGGTCAGGATTTCTATGGTTATCTCAAGAGACTGATTCTTCATCCCAATAGTTAAAGCTACCAGAAATTAATCAGCTGGCAAGTCCTGCTCTGTTCCACTTTGTTAAAATAAACAAAGAGATTCCACACATCAGCCCCTGTGAATTAAGCTCAATCGAAGTATGTAACATTTTACCTTCCCTTGTTTGGATGTGTTAATCTTGATGGCTGATACTTTTCCCACATGATCTCCCACAAAAACTCGAAGGGCAGCTGTATCCCAGCACAGAGCTGTGACTTTTCTGCCCTTATGCTCAGAGGAAACATAAATCCGTTCTGGCTTCCCACGACGTTCCTGGTTCAGCTCCCAGACTACTACAAGGCCTTGGCTACAACAAGTCAAAAAGAGAATACAGGTTGAAAATAAGTCTGGTAATGTTTCATCAGTTGATAAAGATGCATTTCCCCAAAGAAAGAGAAAACCCAAGCAAAGCAGCATGCCTCGGAGCTGGTTCTGCTTGAGGATGCACACTTCCAAGGTGTTACACTTAATTCTGGACAAGAATAAGTGTTCTTCTTTGCACTACAATGTATAAGCAGCTTTATAAGGCTACTCTTACATTTATTACAATTGCCAGTGAGGATGTGGAAAAACATTTAAATGGATTTTAATAAATATAAGAGGAATTAACCATCAATCTCACTCTACCATGTTAATGGAAATGCTTCTTTTCATGCTGAAAGGTCTCAGAAAGACATTTATCATCATAATTTCACATGCATGAGCTCTGCCATAGATATTCTGTTACAGAAATAATCTAGAACAACTATTCCAGGAAAAAAAGCTAAGCAAACTGTGTAGAGAATTATCCTGTAGTGGCTTCTACCAGTTAATGTGGTAAGTTAACTCTGTGAGTTCTCAGCAGCTGTCCAAGTCTGAAACATGAAGCTTCTTAAAAATATTAATCCAGTGTTCAGGTTTTTGAGTAGATTACTCACCTGGTGGCAACAGCAACATAGTCTTCATCATGCAAACAACAGGCCACCTGGGAAATGGCACCTTCCTGAAAGCAAGCACGGGAGTAAGAGCAGGGGAAAGCTGGGGTTTGTCTGTCATTTCTGGGCTAAGTAAAGGTGGCCCATCCACCAGTCCAAATTGGACATTTAGACCCAAGTATGGGTGAAAAACTTATTGTTCCCACATGTCCACCCACTGTCCAAGTGATGCCGACAGCCAAGCCAGGTATATTTTATTTAACAGGTACAATGGAAGGAGCTTTGCTAGCAAACAGATGTACAATCTCAAGGGAAGAGTGAAGCACTCTGGATGCTAGGGCCCAGGCAATCCTCATCCTAGAGAGACCTAGTGCCAATAGCAACCCAGAGTTTTTATCGTGCCACATTCCCCATGCTCCTGGGGGACAGCCCACAAACTCATTATCTGCTGCATTCATAAGATCTTGGATCTGTGTAAGAAGACGCTGATATTTCTTGGCCTTCTCTGCAGCACCATCCTTCAACAAAGGGTTACTGTGTTCATATCCAACTGTCACATCAACCACGAGTGCCTTATCCCCCTTCACGAAGATCAAATCAGGCTTATACAATTAATTTGCACTGTCCCTTATATGTGGTTCCTGGAACACAGTCCAACCCTCCCTCTTAGCTTCACCCCTGAGAGTCTCTCAGATAATGGAATTATGTCTTTTTAATCCTGGCCTCTTGAGGGATTGGACAGTTCCCAATTCTATGGGCTGTTGTCTCATAATCAGTGCCGCAATGTCTGCAAGATCTAACACAGTCCTCACGCCTACTCCTGGCCAGGAACTCTCCTGTGGGGCAGACATCAGCTCTCAATTGCAACATGGTTATCAACTTCCCGTAAGGTATGCCTCTCTAGCATGTTAACCATCCATTACTGATGTTATCATTCTCAAAAATCTCAATACCATGGCCCTGGGCAACCAGATGTTTCCACTTGTTAAACTCAGATTTCTGTCAATGACAAGGTTTTGGGTTGCAGATTTTAGGAACAGAGGCCTCCCATTCCGTCTTCACCACCACTGACAGAACTTTCCATCATTGGAACAGGCTCCCAAATTGGAGGGACGGGCTCTTTCTTACCACCAGCTCACACCCATAACTTCTCAAATAACAGCTCCAGATGTTCCCCTCTTAGAAATGTCACCAGAGCCTCATCCAAAGACTGAGCACTCTTTGCGCTTGTATACTTGGAATAAGTGCCACCAGTCTGATGATGCCCACCATCCTCACAACTCCAATACAAGATGGGATCACACGTATTCGGTGGAAGGTGAAGCCACTCCTTGACTGAAGTTCTGATTAATAAGTCAAGGGATTTGAGGAGCCCAGCTCTCACCTCGGTGTGGCCTGCCAGATATACCAGTCCTTGGACGGTGTAAGCCCTGAGTATATCGACTTTCTGAAGAGCTTTGAGTGGTGCATTATCAATGCGATGGAGCGATTCCTCCAGCTTCTCTGATAGGCTAAGTCAGCAAAGCCAGTCCAGGGATCAATCTGTGTGCCAAGATATTTCTCAGAGTGCCCTGGGTCAATCACATTAACGGGGGAGCCATTTATCATGTTTTCTTATTTAGTCTTCTTCTGTGCAAATCAAAATCGCAGATATCAGAGACATTTCCCTTTTTTCTTAGCTCTCTTTTGCATCCAACTAGTTGTAGTTTTGGAAGCTCTCTGACCACGGGACCTTCCTTTGCAACTTTAGATCCCTGGTTGCCTCTGTAATCTGGCAAAACCTACTCAGGCTACCACGAAACTTTTCCAAAACATCATTCACCATCACTTGCAGATCTTGCCCATCCAAAATTTTCTTTAAGGCCCCCTGGCACACGGTGAGATAACCTGTGCAGCTTTCATCTTTAAGATATAAACCAGATTCATGTCAACATATGCTACCACTCTGCTGTGACATGGTTGGTTTGTACTGTTTGTTTGGGTTTTGCTTGCAAACACTGAGTTTACTCCAAGATGCAGCTGACAACAACATGACAACATCAAGGACTGCAGTGCGTTCTCTGATTTGCAAAGCACAGAAATCACTCTTCTCTCCTCACACCTTTGGAAATTGTTTTGACAGAATTGAGGTGGTCCCAGCCTTAAAATTCTGGCTGCATTCATGCTATACTGGAACCAGCAGTGGCTCCTAGGAAATAGCACCTGGCTGTACAAATAATAATCCCTGTTTCACGATCTCTTCCAGCAACAGTAAGTCAGCCTATCTCTTCTTCACTTATCCAGGTATGTCACAACACTGGACATTCAAACACTGGGAGTTATCTACTCGTGAGTTGCTCTGGTTTCATAGTCAACATTTTCTTCTAATCCTTAAATATCCTGGCGACTTTGTTGCTGCTGTTAAAAAGTAAGAATTTGAAAAACAAAGGTCTGACACTTTAAGGAATTTTTTTTCACATCTCATGAAATCTTACATACCACACACTCTGGGGATATCCTCCAGAACCACAATCTATTTTAAACACAGCAGTCCAAAACTTCACCTTCTTTGGACAACCCATCAAACTGAAGATGCCTACTGACTCTTAAAATACACTGACTCGAAATAACGCTTCTTTCCTAGCCCCATTTTTGGAAATTTTGATTTAAAATTTTTATCCTTACCTTGTGAGTGAGAAAGAGTCTTTGCTTCCAACCATCCTTCTGAATAAGGTTCAGCCCTCCTCCTGAGCTGCCTAGAGCCAGCCATCTCTTTGACACATCTATACATGTGCACTGAAGGAATAAAAATCATAATGCATAACCTGGTAAGTTCTGATCACAGCATCTTGTTCTTGCATTATTATGGGGTTTTTTTTAAAGGCTTCATTGCCAGCTGTGTGTACCACTCCTGAACCACTGGCAGTGAAGTTTATTAAACAGCACTTTGCATTTGGAGCAAACTGTGTAAGCTGTGTCAGACTCTATCAGGTACCCACAGCTGCATTAGGGAAACATACACAGAGTAACAGGGTCTATTATCTTCACTCTCTCTTCCCAAAGTATTCCATTCAGTAAGACAGCATGCACATGCCCCAAAAAGAATTAGATTAATCCTATAATCAAATAGGATAGATTAATCCTTAATCAAATAATTAACAAAATTGGGTCATTATTTGAATTAAAAAAAAAGAAAAAAAAAAAGAATACAAAAAGCCATACATCACAAACTCACCTTAAGACGACTGGAATCCAGCCTGAGCGCAGAAAGCAACGGATCCAAACACTCCAATTCTGCCAAGACATGGTTGTAAGAGTCTGGAATTACTGGCACAGAGGCCATGGATGCACATGACTAGTGCTGCTCACTCATGGGTGCGTTATGGCTTCAGCTCGTAGCCGTACCTGCCAAAAATAAAGTTCTTGATTAGTTCACTTTTTAGCATTAGTGCTGGTGTTCTGTGCTTAAAGAAACACTAAGTGTTTTCCTACTCAAAAACCATTTCAAAAACCATGGTTTCAGTTTGCCAAAAAGAGGCCCAAGGGCTGGAAAATAAGACCTCCTAGGTAAAATTCCTCATTTTATGGAAAAATGCATGCTTCCCTACAGCATGCACCCTTGATTTGAAACGAATTTTCTCAAGGAAAACATTTAACGTTGGCATTTTATACCTACATCATATTCTCCCGCAAAACTATATTTAAGGAGTATTATTCTCAGGTTACACCAAATTTAGAATTAGCTGCATTTGTACATTTTGATGCAATGATAAGCTATCCTCTCCACAGTATGTCTTTTCCTGCATTCAAGAGATTACACAGAGCGAAAACCAAGAATAACCACTGAAATCGCAACATCGTATTTTTCCTAAGCAGCACATATTTTAAAAAAAATCTTGTTGAGTTTAAAGTTTAAACCTGTACATTGCTTAATAAAACCCAAACCTGTTACACTGCACAGTCAAGTCCCGGAATTTCTAAGTAGCCTTTAGTACGCGATCCCATAAATTAAGGAACTCCTTCCCAGAAAACCCGTCATGAGGGAAATTTACGTTTCCTCAAAGAGAAAGCGAGCTCTCACTCACACCAGGCACCAGGAAAAGGGAAGAGCCGCATTTAGCCAACGAAACTAGAAGTTATTTCTTCAAAATTCCCAAAGCGTCCTAAAAGCCTTAACAGCCACTTCTGCCCGGCCCGCTCTCCGCCCCATCCCGCCCGTGTGGCCCGGAGCTGCCGGCTGGGGCTGAACCGCGACACTGCGGGACGCCGTAGGCGAAGGACCGCAAAGGGCAGAGGAACCCCCCGAAACCCCTTCAGAGACCGCGGGCAGGGCAGGGCAGGGCAGGGCAGGGCAGGGCAGGGCAGGGCAGGGCAGGAGGCAGTTTCGTTTCCTTGCCTGCCGGGGTATCCAAGCCCCGGCTACGCTGGGGCAGGAGCTGCTAGAGAGAAGCCGGTTCCGTGTGG
>VYXF01005255.1:324732-370580 GCA_013397295.1 Polioptila caerulea | reverse complement strand
GCGCTCCTCGGGGCCGCGGGGGGTGGCGGGGAGACGGCAGCGCTGCGCCGGCGGCACCGCGGCCGGGGGTACCGGGCTTCGCCCCGGCGCTTGGCCCGGTGCGGGCGGCAGACAAAGGGGTGCCGGGGCAGCGCCTTCCCCGCCTGCTGTCGCGGGGCCGGCGGCCGGGCAGACCCCGCCGGGACCGTGCGGGTGTCCTCGGGCCCGACTCGTGGCAGGGTGACATCCCCGCCGGAGCGTGGGTGATGCGGATCGGGGGAAGGCCGGGCTGGCCCTTCAGGACTGTGCATCCCGCCCGCCGTGCCCGGGACGAGCGGCACTGCTGCCACCTCTCCATGCCGCTGACAGATCCCTGCCACCCCTCGGGGCGCTGCTCTGCCCGCTCCCGGTGTCCCTGTGCCGCGCGGGTCAGGCTGGGCCATTGGCACAGATATTCATTCCATGATTCTGCTGCTGCCTGCGGGGAGCGGAAACCCAGCAGCAGCAAGGACTGCATTGATCTGTCAGAGCTTGCCTGCCAGCCCGTGCCCACCCTGGCCAAGTCAGGATTATTAAAACGTGCAATCGTTTCCTTTATTTCTGCTCAGAACTCTACAAAACCATATGGGAAGAGACTGGAGTGAAATGCTGGTAGTGGAGAGTGTTCAGAACAAGTGTTGTAAAAATGATATGAGAAGTACTTGATCTTAAAAGTGGTTAGGAAGATTCACTGCAGTGGAGGAAGGGTAGCTGCTGGAATTTGATGGTATTTCCAGAAGCTGTGTTTGCTCCCACAGAGCTGGGAAGGGAGGGTTTGTAGGTGGATAAGCACACAGAGCTTTTCTTTTGGCCAACCCTGAAGCTTCCTAATAGACCTTGCTCATTGTAAACTGAAATTAACATCCCCAAGACAGGCCTGATGACAAGTTGTACCTTATGGTTGGGGCTTCTGGTTGATCCAAGTGCTTTTAGAACTGTTGATCAATCTCTGCTGCTGGGGAATTGAAAATAAACTGTTTGACCTTCCTATTTGGAAGATACTTGACCCAGCAGCTGAAGAACGCTAATGCTGCAGCAGATTAAAATTATCACTTAAAGCTGCAAAATAACAGCATTTCTCTGTGTGCATGTGGCAGTTCTTGCCCTGCATAGCAGCAGTGTCATCATCCACAGTACTGATTCCTGGAAACTTCAAATGTTAAATGTAGAGGTTAGGAGATTTGGGCAGGCAGAAGTTCATCATTGATGGCTCTCACTTTGCTGTAAAAAAAAAAATTAAAAAAAAAATAAAGGAACCTGAGCTGTGTACTGTGTGTGCTTTGCTTAGCAAGGATGTAGCCTTCCCTGTAGGAGACAGGGAGTGGAATCCTCAAGCAAGATCCCTATTTTAGAATTTTTCATGTACTTGTAACACAAAGCCATTTTGTTTCCATTAGTGACAGAGGGTAACCTTCCTAAATCCCTATTATTAATAGGTTTTTGTATTCTTTCTGATGTACTGTTCAAAAGACAGCTCAGGATTTTCTCCATTTTGGGTAATGCTTACTGTGCTTGTGAGTTGTATCATCCCTCTGTTACTGTAAATTACTGCAGGAAAAAGGAAGTACAGCAGTGACAGAAAGAAGAACAGCATGAGCCAGTGTGCTCACCCTCCCAGAAGGTGGATTGAGCCACTTGTGGGATAATTGTGCTCTCACAGATGGCACACTGCAGGGTACTAGAATGGCTCTAAAGGAGAAGCTGGTAGCTGCTGATTCTTTGCTTCTGTAGTTGAAAGACTGGGTGTAGGTAGGTGATACGGCGTGGTAGAAAAGCAGAACAACTGGCATCAGAATGAGCCTGATGTTGAAATGCTTTTCTTTTTCTGGCTGTTCTGTACAGGTTTAATTCCTTTGTATTTTATGGCTTTGCCTCCATTGCATTGGATAATAATGACCTTAAAGGACTATAAGGTAACAAAGGGAGAAAAACATCAAATCCCTAGTCTTGCACATGGTGAGGTTTCCNGAGGGAAGGGACGAAAGGGGCGGCGGCAACGGCGATCTGCGCTCCTCGGGGCCGCGGGGGGTGGCGGGGAGACGGCAGCGCTGCGCCGGCGGCACCGCGGCCGGGGGTACCGGGCTTCGCCCCGGCGCTTGGCCCGGTGCGGGCGGCAGACAAAGGGGTGCCGGGACAGCGCCTTCCCCGCCTGCTGTCGCGGGGCCGGCGGCCGGGCAGACCCCGCCGGGACCGTGCGGGTGTCCTCGGGCCCGACTCGTGGCAGGGTGACATCCCCGCCGGAGCGTGGGTGATGCGGATCGGGGGAAGGCCGGGCTGGCCCTTCAGGACTGTGCATCCCGCCCGCCGTGCCCGGGACGAGCGGCACTGCTGCCACCTCTCCATGCCGCTGACAGATCCCTGCCACCCCTCGGGGCGCTGCTCTGCCCGCTCCCGGTGTCCCTGTGCCGCGCGGGTCAGGCTGGGCCATTGGCACAGATATTCATTCCATGATTCTGCTGCTGCCTGCGGGGAGCGGAAACCCAGCAGCAGCAAGGACTGCATTGATCTGTCAGAGCTTGCCTGCCAGCCCGTGCCCACCCTGGCCAAGTCAGGATTATTAAAACGTGCAATCGTTTCCTTTATTTCTGCTCAGAACTCTACAAAACCATATGGGAAGAGACTGGAGTGAAATGCTGGTAGTGGAGAGTGTACAGAACAAGTGTTGTAAAAATGATATGAGAAGTACTTGATCTTAAAAGTGGTTAGGAAGATTCACTGCAGTGGAGGAAGGGTAGCTGCTGGAATTTGATGGTATTTCCAGAAGCTGTGTTTGCTCCCACAGAGCTGGGAAGGGAGGGTTTGTAGGTGGATAAGCACACAGAGCTTTTCTTTTGGCCAACCCTGAAGCTTCCTAATAGACCTTGCTCATTGTAAACTGAAATTAACATCCCCAAGACAGGCCTGATGACAAGTTGTACCTTATGGTTGGGGCTTCTGGTTGATCCAAGTGCTTTTAGAACTGTTGATCAATCTCTGCTGCTGGGGAATTGAAAATAAACTGTTTGACCTTCCTATTTGGAAGATACTTGACCCAGCAGCTGAAGAACGCTAATGCTGCAGCAGATTAAAATTATCACTTAAAGCTGCAAAATAACAGCATTTCTCTGTGTGCATGTGGCAGTTCTTGCCCTGCATAGCAGCAGTGTCATCATCCACAGTACTGATTCCTGGAAACTTCAAATGTTAAATGTAGAGGTTAGGAGATTTGGGCAGGCAGAAGTTCATCATTGATGGCTCTCACTTTGCTGTAAAAAAAAAAATTAAAAAAAAAATAAAGGAACCTGAGCTGTGTACTGTGTGTGCTTTGCTTAGCAAGGATGTAGCCTTCCCTGTAGGAGACAGGGAGTGGAATCCTCAAGCAAGATCCCTATTTTAGAATTTTTCATGTACTTGTAACACAAAGCCATTTTGTTTCTATTAGTGACAGAGGGTAACCTTCCTAAATCCCTATTATTAATAGGTTTTTGTATTCTTTCTGATGTACTGTTCAAAAGACAGCTCAGGATTTTCTCCATTTTGGGTAATGCTTACTGTGCTTGTGAGTTGTATCATCCCACTGCTACTGTAAATTACTGCAGGAAAAAGGAAGTACAGCAGTGACAGAAAGAAGAACAGCATGAGCCAGTGTGCTCACCCTCCCAGAAGGTGGATTGAGCCACTTGTGGGATAATTGTGCTCTCACAGATGGCACACTGCAGGGTACTAGAATGGCTCTAAAGGAGAAGCTGGTAGCTGCTGATTCTTTGCTTCTGTAATTGAAAGACTGGGTGTAGGTAGGTGATACGGCGTGGTAGAAAAGCAGAACAACTGACATCAGAATGAGCCTGATGTTGAAATGCTTTTCTTTTTCTGGCTGTTCTGTACAGGTTTAATTCTTTTGTATTTTATGGCTTTGCCTCCATTGCATTGGATAATAATGACCTTAAAGGACTATAAGGTAACAAAGGGAGAAAAACATCAAATCCCTAGTCTTGCACATGGTGAGGTTTCCAGTCTCTGAGAGTCTGTGGCCAGCTGCCTTTTTCCAGTAAGGATAAGGCCCTGATGAAACTGCAGACCTGCAACAGGAAACTGCCTGAAATGGTTGTGTGAATAGCACTGAAAGGGAATAATGCTGCTGGGAGACTGTAATGGATTATGCTAGGGAACAGTCCTGAAATCATGCCATGCAGTTTTCTTTGAGAAAGAAGTATTACCAAGGATGCTTTGAATGTGGCACAGCGTGTTCTAGTGACTGCTGCAGTGGTGCTGATGTGAAACCCCACATTCAGCTCAGCATGACTGAACTCTTCAGCAAAGCCTGGGATGGCTGGAATGATGAAGGAGCAAAGTGTAAGTGCAGAGCCTTTTTGCCATTATGTCTTTCCATCTAGTGTGTTACTTAACTCATTTACACAGGAGCTTGTAAGACTTCTGCTGAAGAGAATGCTGTGCTACTGCCCAAATTGACACAATAAAATTATCTTGCCTTGCTGCTGGTTGGTTTTCTATTGTTTTTTGGGTTTTTTAAAGAAAAAAAGAAGTACTTGAATTTAAATGCTTAGAACTACCATTTTGTGTTATCTGCTAGTAGTATGATAGCTGATGCAGGTTACAGTCTGAACTTTGGCGTGGGTCCCAGCAAATATTACAGGTATTCTAAAGCACATGAAACATTCACACCAGCATTGGAAAATTATTATTTTGTACATCAGTAGTAATGGTTATGATACACAAAATACAGCAACTGGACATACTATACATTTTCAGCAAACTTACCATAAATGTACATTTTTGCTAAGTGTACCAACTGTATGTTTGACAGAGTATAGTAATACCCACCATATCCTTTATCTCTTGAAAAATTGAAGACTCTAGGGTGAATGTGGAGAGAGGAATGATAGTGACTGCTGGGGAGAACAATGCAGCGAGTATCCAAAGCCTTGTTGGTTTGAGACTGCTGACAGAATTATCATTGTGCTGTAGTACGTGTAACATTAGTTCCCCAGACTTCAGAGGAGAGGAACTGGCCAGCTGCAGTCAAGTGTACAAAACATTTTTCAAGCCTTGGGCAAAACCCACCACAATAAGAACACCCAAGTCTTACTGGGCTACCTTATTTTAGCACAGTGAACTGAAAATCATGATTTTTCACATACCTTGTATCCTTCCCCTTTCAAAAATGACTTAGCATCTGCCATGCCCACTGAAGAAGGGAATTGCTGCCAGTGCCAGAGGAGATTTGGAATTTGTGATTGCTTAGATTCAGTATTCTTCTGAACTTGAAAAACCTATAAAGGGACAGTAAAACAGGAAAATTTAGTTAACAGTTTAAATGTAAGACTTGTGGGTCTCCTACTGGATCAAAAGCAGTATCAGCAATATAATTAGATGAATTATTTAGGTAGCTGGGAGTATTTTGTTTAAATAAATTTGCTGATTGTTCTGCAAGAGAGGAGCACGTTTATCTGAAATACTCCCAAAATGATACAGGCACAAACAAGTAAATGTGGGCTGTAATACTTTTAATATAGATAAGGGGTGGTGAAAGAGGTACAGCAAAAATAATTAGAGCTAATCAGCTCAACTGTATGTTTTTAATAGCTCATCGTAGCCACAATGGCCACGTCATCTGAAGAAGTGTTGCTGATAGTGAAGAAGGTGCGTCAGAAGAAGCAGGATGGGGCCCTGTACCTGATGGCTGAGCGCATTGCGTGGGCACCCGAGGGCAAGGACCGCTTCACCGTCAGCCACATGTATGCAGACATCAAATGTGAGTGCACAGCCTGCTGCTGCAGGCAGCACTGCTGCCCTGGAAATGTACGGCTCACACAAAGCTCACTGCCGTGTCATGCTAGGTACAGCTGCAGCTGCAAGGTTGCAAGGGTCTGAGCTCTGGCCAGGCTACTCTGTAGCACCCGGGATCAGGATTGTGGTAAAGTATCACCAGCTTAAGGGTGCTACCACGGAACTACTATAGTCTTCAGATGTTTAACTTGCGCTGCATTTACTATCAACTTTGATAAAATTCTGCAATAAATTGAACAGAAAAATAATCTATGCCATATGCTTGTAGAGGGAAGGGTGGGAGGAGGATCAAGGAAGCGTATAGGATTTTCAATCTAACACAGAAGCTATCTGGCATGTCATCTGTTTAACTCAGTATCTAAAGCTGTTTCAATTTTCATATAAAATGAACTCAAGTTTTATTTTCATCTAACAGACCATAGCTTCAGAAGTGTCAGCTTCTGTGGTCTGGCCTAGCTGGTAACATTCTGAATAAGCATTTGCTGTTGCGACAGCAGAGTACTTGCAAGTCAAAACCCAACAGTAAATGTCTATAGCACACTGCCTTTCTGGCTCCAATTAGTGCTCATATTTCATGTGCTCTAATGCCAAAGAAGGAATAAAAAGTAAGTTGTGTGCATAACTTGGTAATGGTTTAGTGATTATTGCTGTTTAAAGTCACATACAAGCAGTGCAGCAAGATCAGAAGTTTGTGATGAATCAGAACTAAAAGGATCTTTTCTCAAATATGAAAGTGATATAAAGTTTAAAAGCCCCATTCACCTATAATAATCAACTTCAATAAAACTGAAGGTTTTATTTAGCTATTAACTTACACTTAAGCAGCTTGTATTTTAAATATGTACATGTATAGGCATTGAAGTATTTTTAACCTAGATGAAAGATGGGCTTTTTGTCATCTGAAATTAAAAAAAAGTTGAGATGTATTTGTAAATTTGTAATAGAGAAGGTGATTTAGTGTTGACATCTGGTTCCTGACTCCCACTTGCTTTAGAGAAATGGCTGATATTAAAAGTTGGGTTAGTGCCATTTGCTGTGCTTCACTAAAGTCACTATAACACAACAGTCCATAAGCATAGGTGTCCCAGCCTCTGCTCCCTCTGGTTATGAGGATAGAAGCAGGAATTATAATTCTCTTATGAGTCATGAGGGTGTAGTAGTACCTTGGAGGCATTGGTGATTAACTTGGAGAGCACTAGTGTCTACCTGCACTTAACTCACCCCTGGAAACTGGGATGCAGATGTGCTCTTACCCACCCTACCTCTGCTTTCCTACCACTGTCCTTCTGCAGGAGCTGGGCCAGCTGGAAAAACAAAATGGGGTGCTTTCCAGTGGATCAGTTCCTTGGTTCAGCTTGCTGCACAAACACTAGCAATCATAGAAGAAATGCAGCTGGAAGAAGTGGAAAGGGGGAATGAGGTCACCTTTCAGCAGCAGCCTGGATTGGTTCCAGGCTAAAGTGTCCAGGTGATGACAGCCTCATTTGCAGCAGTTTTCTAATGGATGCTGTGGGGAATGCAAAGATGAATCAGGACGCCTGAGCAGGAGCTGGAGGATATTGAGCAACAGGCTGCTGCTGTCTGTGTCTTGTATTTTGGAGTGAACAAGGTGCAGGGTTCAAACTAATTCAAGGGGAAGACTGACTGTTCCATTTTCACAGCTGCAATTCACACGCAGCATAATGGTATTTAATTGGGTGATGAGGATAACTGCTTATAAGCAAATACTCAAGGGAAGACAGTTTCTTGTATAAGCTTACTGTCTATCTCTCTGCAATCTAGGCCAGAAAATCAGTCCAGAAGGTAAAGCTAAAATTCAGCTGCAGCTGGTATTGCATGCAGGGGACACAACCAACTTCCACTTCTCCAATGAAAGCACAGCAGTGAAGGAGCGAGATGCAGTCAAGGATCTTCTTCAACAGCTGTTGCCCAAGTTCAAAAGGAAAGCTAATAAAGAACTTGAGGAGAAGAACAGGTAAAGGGATAGCAGCCTAAAAGCCTGTTGGTTTTTTTTTAATTCTGTTAGCTAACTGTCGTGTATTTCTGTTAACAGTTGTTGTTGTTTCAACATCATGAATGATACAGCATTTGTTTCCCTAGTAAAAATTTCCCTGCTTTCAATTTCGAGGCAGTTCCTTGAGACTTGCATAACTGTCACATGTTGAGACTAGACTTGTGTGCTTAGTGACACGTTCTTGAGGTGTAAAGGCAGCCAGTCTGGCTGCCACCTGGTCTTTCTTATCCATAGCTATGAGAGGAGAGCACCCAACTGGCAGTCTGTCTTGTTAGTCTTCTTAAATATATATGTATCAGTTAGAGAAGCTGCTTGAAAGATTTTTTTTTCCCCTTTCCAGAAGTTTTGTGGAGCCTGGTGATTTTCTTTCCCTCCCTGTAGAGCCCCATTTGCCCCTCAAATCTTTTCTGATATTTTATAGACTGCTAAATTATTAGGTATTTTCATGCATCTCAATTGAGAGCTGCAGTTTGTTATTTGGCATACAGGATGTTTATTCTAAAAATGTTTGGAGAAGATGTTGAGGACCTAAGTCCTTTTCCCAAATGAGCTCTTGAAGTACATTTCCGTTCCTTTAAAATGTTTGCGTTAAACCAGTCCCTGTGGCCACAGAGCTCTCTTCACTGCATGTCCCCTGATGAATTTCCCTTCATTCTAGTGTCTGCTGTGAATCCTGTCTCTAATGGCTTCCATTTACAAAGACTGTTCTAGCTCTGAACATAGTTAAGTCAAAGCTAGATTTTTCAGAACATGAGAGCATTGCCTCATAGGACAGACTGGATCTTAACAAGGAGATTTCCCAGCAGAGGGCAAGAGCTCTGGTGCAGGAGTTGTGACACAATCAGGATAAACTGGTTCCAGTACTGCAGCAACCACTAGGGTCTGCAGCAGTGCAGCCTGCTTTGGCACTGTTCCCATACTTGTTTCTTTATGCTGTGTGCCTTATTTCTGACAGTACTGGTGCTGGGAACATGGGCAGTCTTAGCTCTGAATCTTTGCCTCCTTAAATGGAGTTTTAGAGCACCACACCGTGAAGGATCAGGAGCTTTTCTAGTTACAGTGATGCCTAGAAAGGCTGATCTGGAACACAGACTAGACAGAGTTAAAGGAACAAAATAGGTATTTATTAAAAGGCCTTAAAGGATACACCTTGGGCAGTACAAGAGCCTGGCCAGGACTACACCCAGGATGGATCCAAGATAGATCCTGGTCACAGGTTTTACACTTCTATAAGTTTTGGTTCAGCTACATATTGGGTTCAATTATCCAATGACAGCTCCAGGTCATGAAGGCTCAACCCCCTGGCTTGCCCCCTTCTCTTTGCCGTTTCTGGGTAACAGTTGTCCTTGATTCTCTAGCTGGGAAGGGATTGTTTTGTCTAACCACCCTGTGAAGAGAACTTACTAACACCTAGTATGAAGTTTCAGAGTTATATACCAGGCAGCAGAGAATCCAAAAAATACAAAAGCTAAAACTCAAGGCATCAACAGAAAAGCCAGAATCCCTGTGTGTACTCAGCCATAGTTTCTTCTCTTGATTAGAAGTCCAAGTCTGGTGATGGGTCTTCATTAGCTTAATTGCAACAGATAAGGCAGAAAAGTTCCAGCCTGTTGTGGGAGGGTACAACATCCAGAGTTCCCATGGCACTTCCTCCGTTTATTCATATGTGGGAGTTGGGTATGTACCAAAATTCCAAGCTTTAATGAAATAACCAGAATAACAGACTGCTTTCAGCTGCATTAATTTGTAAGAATTGCTACTAATCCATACTTGTGACAATAAGAGAAACTGGAGAAGCCCTGGTGGTTAAAACATAGCAGGCGTATCCTGCCACAAAGCTTTCTCTTCCACTTCATTCTACTTCATCCTTAGAGCAGCTAAAGGCTTTCATTTTGTCCAGATTGCAGTCTATCCATGTTCATCCCTAGGCCATGTATCCATAAGACTCCTGATTTTTTTTGTTGTTTGCAATTGATCAAGGCCCTGCTTAGGGACATGCTAAAGACTGGTGAGGTTATTGGCAGATTGTGAACACACATGCCTGCTTCCCTGAAAATCACCCAGTGGGTTTCTAATAAGGTACACAGCTGTAAAAACAGCTGCCTAAACATGAATGAAATGCATAGTCTTTGCATTTTGGGTAGTGATACCTGATATGTGGATAACTTCTGTAAACATTGCTCCCTGGTGGAAGTAGTGACATGGAATGTGTCTCACATTTGTGCTGTGTCTGATTAAGGGATGAAGATCCTGCTGTTACCACAGAAACATAAATAAACTGTTGGGGTAATGAGTTTTAAGGGATCTTACCTCATACATATTTTGTGATCTATACTCTTGCACTAGAATAGAGATCTGTAGCTAGTGATTTTTAAGATCTTAAACCAAGAATTGGACAGCACTGAAATCTCCTTTTCTCCCCCATCATACTTCTATTATGGAACAGCAAGAATATTCATTGTGCTTTTACAGTTCAGGAGATTCCAGTCCTGGTGTGTAAAAACACAAAAGCACCACAGAATATTTTAGGACAAGACATGAATCCCACATTAACTTTTTCTTAGGCATTACTGTTTTCTGACTTTCAGCGTTAACATCCATTCCTTAAGTCTTTTCAGACAAACAGTGCTATTGACATTGGTTGTTTACACAGCCTTGTTAATGCACAACATTTTGAAAGAAAAGTTGGTTTCTGTTCCTTCTGTGAACTTGTGTTAGTTGTGGAAATACTAGTAATTTATTCTGCAGTGTTTCAATTCTATTCAATACATTCTTTTACCAGAATGCTGCAAGAAGATCCTGTTTTGTTTCAGCTCTATAAAGACCTTGTTGTGAGCCAAGTAATCAGTGCTGAAGAATTCTGGGCCAACCGTTTAAGCCTGAATGCTGGGGATAACTCTGCAGCACCTAATAAGCAGGATGTGGGCATCTCTGCAGCATTCCTGGTACGTTGAACCTTTAACTTTTAGGATTTTAGAGCAAACAAATTGGAGAAAGTGAGAGTTCTGCTCATGAATTTTATTCCTATATACATTAATGTTGTACTTTCCTAGTTTCTCAACATCTCTCTGCTATTCCAAGTGTAAAGAAGGGGGAAAAAAAGTTTTCTGCTAACATGCAACCTCAAAATTGTGTCAGCTTAAGATGCCCAGTTTGAACTTTAAATTGCCAATAGTCAGATGATGTTTGTACTGCTGCTCTGCCTTCTGTAAAATGGGAGTGATGTGAGCGTATGGTCACTAGATTAAAGTGTATGAGCTCAATAAATTAAAGAGCATATATGTGGCAGCATTGACATACATAAATGAACCTTTCCACATAAGTGTTTTATTCCCTCCCCGATTTTTTAAACCAGTGCATGCTTTCAGCTACCTGGAGAACAACTTTTGTATTTGGAAGCTTGTTTTCTCTCTCTTTTTCTCTACCTTTCAGTTGTTTTACCTATTTGTAGAAATGGTGCTTCAGTAAATTCAGTGCAGTCTAAAAGTAATCTAGGTACAACTTCAGATTCCTCACACAGAGATATGTTTCTGCTTCTTCAACAAAATTCACAAATAGGACTCCTTAGACAGAATCCCACTTCCAACTTTGTAATGACTATGCACGCAGTGGGTTTGGGAGGGAAAGAAGAGGTAGGAATTGTTTTAATTTAGCTGCTGTACAACCACTTGGGGTTTCCCCCCCCTTGGAAATACTTGAATCAGTTGCCAAAAAAGTTTGATTGCTCTGATTTCATGTCTCCCATTATTCTTACACCTTAACGTTAAAAAAAGAAACCACGAAGAAAAGTAAACCCACCAAACCTTCAAAACTGAAGCATTCTTAAACAAACTGGTTATGTTTGTGTTCTCTGTGTTTGTGAAGAGGAAATCTTCAGATATTTGTGTGTCCCAATTCAAGTTAAATCTGACTGGCTCTGCTCAGAATGCGTGTTAGCCTAGGGAGAAGCTAGAAAAGCTGCACAGGAGGTACACAGGAAAAGGAGGAAAAGGCAGCAGCCTGTGCAATCATGTACTTTTCCTGTTTCTGAGAAGTGGACAGAGCACTTGCCTCCTCCAGAGCTTCCTAAAGAGATCACTGAGATGTAAGGTCAAAGTTCTGACTAAGGCCAACCCTCAAGCTTTAAGTTCAGTGATAGTTGTCAGTTATAGTAAGATGTTTTTAGTGTCTAAGGGAATAAGGTGTAAGAGCCGTAAATCCTTTTTTGTCACTTCATTATAGCCACTGATAATTCACTAGCTGAATTGTTGAGTGAACAATAAAACAATGAGGCATATACAGTATGCTTATTTTTACTTTGACACAAGGATAAGCATAAATTAATTAAGCATACATTGTTTTGACCTGTGGAGTGCTCTTTGCTTTCTAAAGCCTGCAGTCTGCTTGTTAAATCATCCCTTAAGTGGCAAGTATAATAGATTAATTCATGTTTGCTCGTTCCTTCCTCATTCTAAAATGCCTATGTACAATCAAATACGCTATGGATTACTGGAAAAAGAAGATTATTTTACCTGCAGCAGACCTTGCTTGCAAGATGCCAGTTCTTTTCCTTCTCCAGTCAGAGAAAGCACCCAGACATGACTGTTTTCCCCCTGTGCTTTTCCTCAGGCTGACGTACGGCCTCAGACAGACGGCTGCAACGGGCTGAGGTACAACTTGACTTCGGATATTATTGAATCCATATTTCGGACATACCCTGCAGGTAAGAGCAGTGTTTCACATACCAAACACGTCCATTTCACACTGGTCTTTTTACTGTCTTACTGTAGAAAGGCTAAAATGTTAGTCTAAGCCTGGAAGTATAAGGGACCGTATCTTCCAGTCTTCTGGATAATTTTCCCTGCCTCATTAGAGGGATAGGAAGAAGCATATTCATATGTTCCATAAATGCATAAAATACTCTTCTGAAATAAAAACTTGATTTTTTAAAATGAAAACATTTTAACTTCTGTTGCCCTTTTTTTTTTTTCAATTGTGAGTAAATGTTTGATTCCCATGATACTCTCCTAGTTGGTGTTCCAATTAATTGTTGTTTTTCATGAAATCACCTCTGGGAGGAAAAGAACCTGATTTCCATCATTTCCTGTACACTGTAATGAACATTGATACTGATTCATTTTGGCCCCTAGTGTGGAGGCAATTCAAGAGAGTTCAGGCCACTGTTACATGCACTTTCCAAAGCTTTACAGGCACAAATGATACCTGCTTGCTCATGCTTAACTACAACAAAAGCAAGGAAGCCATGAAGGAAATGGTGACATAAAATACCATGTTAAGATTTGTGGAACAGTTTGTAATTGTTCTGGGTTTTGTTCACAGTAAAAATGAAATATGCAGAGAATGTTCCACATAACATGACTGAGAGGGAATTCTGGACACGATTTTTTCAGTCTCATTATTTTCATCGGGACAGGCTCAATACAGGCTCAAAAGACCTCTTTGCAGAATGTGCCAAACTGGATGAAAAAGGTAAGCTGGTTGTCTCTGAAAGCTACAGATGGTCATGGAAAGTTAGCTACAGCTTTGCCATTCTGAGCATGTTTCATAGTGAGAGCATTTCTTGGAACAAATTAGCCTTTGGAAAATGGCAGCACTAGAAGTAAGCTTTACTACAAATTCCATAATATGCCATCCTGATAGATTGAGTATGTACCATCAGTTACTATGGAATAATTGTGTACACAACAGGTTTTGTTCCAGTGGTATGTGCACAATTTACAACAGGTACAGCTTTTGTTATGGATGGGGTTTTAGTAGATGAGATTCCTATTAGTCCAGATTTTCTAAAGGAATTCTTGTTCTCTGTCAGCCTTCCTTTTCTCCCCCTATAAAATACATCTGACTCAAGTCTTTTATGAACTTTTGACATAGGTTTGTGATGTTACAGAAATGTAGGAAGTTGGGATCACTTACCACCATTCCATAATATGTATTTTGGCTAATGAAAGCCTTCTGTTAGGAATACAAAACCCTTCACAATTCAAAGCTATCACCAGATATGAACTGTCATACTACCCAGGCAGGGCAGTAGAACAGTGCCAAAATTAGAAGAAAAGCAGTTTTGGCTTCCCAGTTCCCACTACTATAACTGCATTTCAATTTGTTTTTTTAATCATTGTTCAGTGATGTGTAGAAGTTGGTGAAGACTGGGCTAATTTAGCATGAAGATGTTTTGGGGTAACTCCCTGCATTTATTGCTTATTTTAAATGGAACTTTAAAAATTAAAGTTTCAGTCCCAGTGTTTTTTGGGCCTGTGCAGAACCTTTGTCTCCTTTTAAAGATTAAATATAACCTAATGATTCCATAGTTATTCTATTTGTTTAGATACAGTTTTTCATGATTTTTAAAAATTTGTTTCACACAGGGTTAAAAGCAATGGTGTCTCAAGGAGTGAAAAACCCCCTGATAGATTTAACAGCTTTGGAAGATAAAACATTAGATGAAGTAAGTACTTGGGGAAAATAAAAAGGAATATAAAAAATCCAAAAGAAAACCATACCCCTTCCTTAGTTACATGTAAGTGGATCCTTCTTTTAAAATCCCTTAGCAGGCAGTTTCAATGGTTGGGTACTCAACATTCCTACTGTTGTGTGTGTGTAGAGAAATGGAGACTCTGCTCATGGACCTGCGTGGTCACATCTGCCTAGGTGTACCAGGATGTAAATACAGGACTTGTCTTTTTTAAAGAATTACTCCTTCATTTGGCTTTTTGGTCTAAAGTAAACTTTGGTTTTTTCCTACCTTTTTCACTCTGTGACAATGTACAGAAGAGTAGCACAAGTCAGGAAAAAGTCTTTGATTTGTTCTTTGAATATTGCTATTTGTTTCAGCCTAACTGAAGGACACTTTATACAGTGTTCTTTGTTTAGCTTCAAATACCTTTTTTTTCTAAAATTATTACTAACTTGAGCTATCACCAGTTAAAACAATTCATATCAATGGTGTACCATTGTGTGAAGTGACTTAGAGATGTGCTTTTCTGCAGCTGATTTAATTGAAACTGTTCAGTTGCAGTTAATAACGAAGCTGCCTTTCTAAGTTTTTTGGTGTGTTTTTGGATTTTCTTTTTGTAGGAGTTGTCCAAAGCTAGCAGTCTGAAACTGGACCAGAGTGTAGGATAGGTGTGTTTGAAGTGCTCTGCAAACCCCTGATTTGCTTTTGGGGCTGGTTAACAGCGAGCACGAAACCGCCCATGGGGTAAAGTGCCATCTGGCAAGTGGGGAACTCTGCCAGCATTTTAAGGCTTGAAGTTTTTTGAATTTTCTAGTGGTATCACATCCTCCTAACAGGTATATTTTAGCCTGTGGGCTGCTGGTGTCCCACAGATGTTAAAAAGCAGTCAGTAAAACAGTTGCTGTCCTTTCCTTGCCATCAATGCCTGTTTTGCACAGGTGATCCTTAATTTCTTTTTAAACTACTTCTGTTTTTTACTTATATCATGGTCTTGTAAAATTACCTGTATGGGACTTGTTACCTTCTCTCTGACACCTGTCAATTGCCAAGTGGAATCAGAATAAAGTAGTCACCAGAGATTTTTCAAAGTACATAAGAAGATGGTGGGGCAAAGGTGGGAAAATGATGCTCTGGATGATGATGCAGAGGAGGGGGCTTCCTGACTCAAGGGAAAACAGAATCAATGTTGTTTTCTTTGTAGGGCTATGGTGTTGCTTCTGTGGCCTCCACATCAAATGCCTCAAAGTCTGCTAGAGAAAGTAGCAATGCTGCCATCATAAAACGCTTTAACCATCATAGTGCCATGGTCCTTGCAGCTGGCCTCAGGAAACAGTAAGTTTCAGTGTTGTGTAAAAGATTTTCTTGAGTAAATTTAAAGGAATTTCCAAAGCAAAAGCACATCTTCAGTTATTCATACAACCTTTTCTTTTAATTTTTTTATGAATGCATTATTTTGCTCTAGAAATGAAAATACCTTTAGGTTTCATTTTACTTTACAGAAGTTTTTCAGAGCCGTTTGAAATGACGACTGCTATTTTTACCTGAGTTATGATATAAAACATATTTAAAAAGGAAATAATGTGTCTGCCTTAGATGCCTAGCCCTGGTGAAGGCTGTAGAAGTAGTGTTCTGTGTGCAGGTGAGGTCTGGTGCAGGGAGTTCCTATTTCCTGCCTTCCAGGAGCAAGTCTGCTGGAGCTTCCTGCAGTGTGGCATAGGTGGATCAGATCAAGGACTCCTCAGGTGCAGTACCCTGCCCCTGAGCAAAAACACATCAGGTCATCTGCTCTACGACTCCCTTATGGACAATCAGCAAGGATTACTGCCCTCCCCAAATCCTACAGACCTTAACTGTGAGAGATCTTGTTTAGCTGGGCTCCCTCACATTGTTCTTCTGTTTGGCACTGCACCTTAAGCAATTTCTTCTGGGCAAAGTGTGTTTCTGTTTCCCAGTTCAGAAAGGGACAACAGGATAGGTCTCCTGGGACAGCTGTACTGCAGGGCTCCCAGAGCTCTGCTAATACCTGGTTGCATAACTGTGTATACAAAGTGTTTCTAATTTAGCCATGATTTTGCTGTGTCCCACATTCACTGTTGCCATTTTGAAGAGAGGGACCAGCATCTTCCCCTGCTGTTGAATCTCCCCTGTGACAAACAGGCTTAATGTGAGGAGTTGGTTCCTTCAGTCTACATTAACTGCTAGGAATTAAGACATAAGGGGGAAAAAATATGTGAACGTGCATATAAAGTTTTTGAAACACATGTATTTACTTTGTCTCTAGCTTGTGTCTTAAGTTTCCTGTGAGGTGAATTCTTCTTAATGCTGTTTCTCTATTTTAAGAGAAGCACAAAATGACCATTACAGTGAGACCAGCAGTACGGATGGGAACTCCAGGGATTCAGATTTCTTTCAGCCACCACTGAAAAAGGTATAAAGTTAGCTGATGTGATTCTAACTGAATGGAACTGGAAGCTCTGTCTCGCAAAAAATTGCTGAAAGTTCCTTACTTGTTTTATGACACATCTGAAGTGAAACTTTTTTAGCATTGTTTAGAAGCATATAGAGTAACAACCTGACAGCCTGTAAGAAGCCTTGTTACCCTCTGTTAGTAAATAAACACAAATAAGTTACACATTGAAGTATTGTGCTGTTTATCTCTTCAGTAGTGCCCAATGAAAGTAAAAAATTCTAAGATGCTTCAGATTGCACTCAAAAATTTGGTTTTTTCCATTTGCTGCAGTTCTATTTTCAGCCCACTTTCTTTTGTTTTTCTTTCAAATGCCTGAAAACTTCTAGAGAACATACATCAGAAAAGGATATTGGTGTTCAAGCACCAATATTAACCTGTCGAGTGTGTTGCTTATAGAGGGGATGATGAAACTGGCACATGACAGCCTTCATCTTAGTCAGAAGCTGAAGTGAGGTTGAACTGATACAATGAAATACAGGGCAACAGCCTGGTGTAGGATTAACCAGAGCAGCTCATAAGTGGAAGAGAGTACTGTAATTGCTGTAAAACCGAATTGAATACTCTTCCTGGAGTTGACAGCCTAAACAGAAAATGTCAGAGAGACTCAAAACTTAGCTGTATTGTAAGAAAACCTTGTAGAATACATGTGTTGTTAAATGTTGGGGTAATCTTTGACTTTCCTCAAAAGCTGCAAGTTTTACTGAGCAGAAAATTATATTGCAAGACTGAAGAAATGTGATGAAAAGGGGAGTGAAAGAGTAGCAGGAGAATAGGAGACTTCAAAAATAGTTTCCTAGTTGTACCAAGTGTGATACCACTGTGCTGTTACCTCTCACTGCTAATACTCCACAGCTCTGCTGGGGTAATTACTGTGGTTTTAGTCTTAGACTCCTATTATATAGCTCCTATACACCAGCTATTAAATCATTAGTATTTCTGCTAATGGGGAGTTAGATGGACATAAATAAAGAGCATGAATGATTGTCTATGTATACTTTTTGGAAGTGGCAGGGACTGCCTAATTTTAGCCAGAATCTGGAGATAAAGCAATGGTGCCAAGAGTTCCAAATGGCCCATCCTTAACAACATTGGGCATCACTCCATCTGGAGGGTAGGCATGGGTCAATCCATACCTGGGTTTTCTTTAAGGTTTTAGTAACCCTTCAGCTCAAACTTGGTGCACCAGAAGAAAGCACTGGATGTGTGGACTTGTGCCTTCATTAGTAACATGTATCATTTTTTGGCTCATTTTAGGTAAAACTGCAGGAAGCCATTGAATATGAAGATTTATCAAAGAATAATAGCGTTAAAACTATTGCACTAAACTTAAAGAAGTCTGATAGGTAAGTGAAAATAATGCAAAGCTATTTCAGCAGAGCCAGTTTTTCAGGGGTTTCACCACAGCCCACACAGGACCAGCTGATTCAGTCCCTACTGTGCCACACTCAGGTGTGTTACAACTAAGTTTAGAAACCTAATATGAGCTTTTGTATAAACCAGTTTCCCTCTTAAGTTTGTTGTTTTGTTTCTCAGAGTGGTTGGAGTAAGAAGGGACATCTGGAGATCATCTAGTCCAATGCCCCTGCCAAATTCCTTCTTATTTTCCAAAGAGTTGAGTCTCTGTAAGCCAGCCTGAATGACCTTGACGTGTAAGGTCTGTGAAAGCCTAACTGACCTCTGTTCACAGTTCAGCATGTCATTGCAGCTTTCAGTAGAAAAACGTGTTACATGTGAAAATATACGGAATTTCAAGAAAAATCTACTCCCAGGCAAAAAAAGTACAGTTGGGATAGTTTGGACTGCTCACTGGTCTAGGATTTTTCTAGAAGTCGTCCTCTTGTTTTGTAGACTTTTGAGGAGATGAACCATAGATGTAACATCAGAAAAGGAGCAATACTACCAGAAAGAGAGCAGTTCCACATAGTAGTGCACCTAACTTCACTTAGTTTAGTTTCAGTTGAAAGTGATGTTAATTGCTCCATTCTAATGATATTTCCAGAACTTGGTAGCAGGGATAATTTTTGGTGGCAAAATGATGATCACAGATTCAGCAATAGAAGCTGTTATTTGCTGCCATACCATCCCTTACCCAACCTCTTCCCATGTGGCAATATATTGGACTTCATCAGTAAATAGTGTCAACAATTGCAAAACATCTAAAATAAGAAACATTAGAAGAACTGTCCAGGAGTTTGCTCTCTGGCTTTACCAACTCTTACTAATAACTCTTCTCCCTTTTCTTACCTCACAGGTATTACCATGGTCCAACTCCAATTCAATCACAGCAATATGCAACCAGTCAGGATATAATTAATTCATTTCATAGTATTAGACAAGAAATGGAAGCATATGTACCCAAACTAACTCAGGTATGGAAGTACATTTGAAAAATGTCCCTCTTGATCTTAGCTTAGCATATTGCTTTCTTTAGTTTTGTGTCTCATGTCTACTGAAGTTTCAATTTTTCATGGTAAACCTAAATTATCCCAAATTTCTGTTAACTGATTTATTTTACAGGTTTAGGTGATACTTCTTGAGCTGTTATTTTTTCAATCTACACAATAGGAAACTGAGTCATTGCTGATGCTCAGTTATCTTCTTCTGTTCCTGCATTCTTTTGAGGAAAGGGTAAAGGAATGAGGTAGTAAAGCAGGACAGTCATGCACAGGCCAGTGTATTGATCTCACCCTGAGAAGTTTAGGTTATAGTGAGCAGGTTTTTAACTGAACTGATCTTTTGCTCCTAAAAGCACTTAGGGTGTCAGCTTGCTGTGGGCTGCACAGAAGCTCTGTGCTGGCACCTGGAGGGCAGCAGAGCCCTGTGGCCAATCTCCCCAGCCAGCATCTGAACTCACGTGTTTGTAAACCTTGTGTGGCCCTAAGTAAAACAGCCACAGTTCTGCTACATTTGTGCATGGTGATGCTCTGTCTTATTTCAGAGGAAGTGCACAGCCAGTTCAAGGTCTAGCCAGATAAAAGGTTACAATTAATTGGAGAGTTTTCACTGCAAACGAGCTATAGCACGTTATTCTGGAGAAGAGCAGAACCTGAACTTCCACGTATGTGTTCAACTGTTCTTATTTTTAAAAAGAATTTATTAGAAAAAGTGACCTGAAATACTAGTTCCCTTTCTCTCCAGGTTCTTTCAAGTGGTGATGCTGCCAGCACTATTGCAGTCCTGTCACCTGGAGGAGCACTTATGCAGGGTGGAACACAGCAAGCCATAAACCGTAAGGATTTGAGATGTCTAATGCTTTAATCATATCCTGTTGCATTGCACAGCACAAGCTGGCTTCCTGTTTCATCTCTCCCTTAGAATATGTTACAGTAATAAAGGAAAGTATGGAAACAGTAGCTGGAGTAGTACTGGGTTACAGCAACGAAAGGAAAGCAACAACCCAGCCACACCATGGGGGTGGTAATGGCTACACCACTGCTGAGGCAAGTGAATGAGAGAACATTTTACACAGCAAGTAATGAAGGAAACATCTGATAGATACCAAATTATCTTACAGATAGAGGGTTTTACTTGTTCAGCATTTCTGATTCTTTTTTTTCCCCTGGATTGTAAAATACAACATACTCTGTGAAAACTCTTAGGGAAGCAAAGCCTAGATAATCATCTGAAACTAAGTTTTTTGCAGCCTGCATTTAAGATCCACAACTTGCTGTGAAAAAAGGCAACTTCCTTGTACACTGCAAGGACAAATCAGACAGCCTCTCCTCTTCACACCTCCATTCAACCACCCCTTTCCCTCTTGTCACATTGCTGCCAGTTTGAGTTCCTGTCTCTTTAGTCTCACACCAGATGAATCCCTGTTCTTGGAATTTATTACAGTTTTCCAGTTTTATCTTGTGTTACTTGGTCTGAAAAGCAGCAGAAAGTAATTCAGACAGCTGAAAAAGCAAGTATGAGTTGTTTATGGTACTGAAAGAAAAGGAATCAGCAAGCAGTAGTGAGGCTTTCTTACCCATCCTGGTAGACATGTTGGGTGCTACACTTCACTTCTTTGAACCTGGCCACCACATCTCTCTTTTAACAGCCTCATCCTGGAATTTGATATTCACTTTGCTCATCCTCTGTGACTACTTGTACATTTTGTTTGGGTTTTTACAGTTGTGGCTCTTTCCTTGTTCTTGAACCCTGTCGCCCTTTCTTCTTTAAGAGTGCCTGGGACAGAGTTCTTTTTTCCTGTCTGGCTTTTTCATCTTCCACATGCTGTAACCATATTGCCAACATAAGACAGAGGAAAAACTTGAAGTACCCACCACAGAGTTCTTAGCACTGTGCTGTGAGGACAACACAGTGCTGGTGCCAGCAGCTGTTAGAACAATACAAATATATTGCTTCTAATCCTGGATTAGGGTTGGTGTCCATTCTTTGCCTGGCATGGATCTCCCTAAATAATACAAAAGCTTCCAAGTAGAGAGCCATGAATAGCAGCTGACCTGATCTAACATGGTCTGATTGCTGCTGAGGTGTGAGGCACCTCAGTGTTCCCTCCCAGCCAGTCTTTCTGTGACTGTAGTGGACGCATTCATTGCTGAGCTCCCTCGTTAGCCTTAGTTCTCATTATTCATATGAGCATTTGAGTGATGTGAAAAAAATCCTTTTTCCTGTTGCAGAGATGGTGCCAAATGACATTCAGTCTGAACTAAAACACTTGTATGTGGCAGCAGGGGAACTGCTACGACACTTCTGGTCCTGCTTCCCTGTTAATACACCATTCCTAGAAGAAAAGGTAAGGCAGAGCTTCCTCTTATGGCCCTGGCTGTGATGTGGTTTAGAATGACCATGGTTTAGAATGGCTGTCATTCCTGAAGCACAGAACTAATACACATGCCTCAAATCAGTACAGCACTTACTAATCCCTCAAACTGAAGGTCACAAAATAATGTGAAACCTTATTTTTTTCAGCAGTTCTGCTGGTACTACTAATTAAAATCACCCTTGTCCCTGCCTCCCTGTTAGCTCCCTTTAGGAGCAGTAGCTGTTAGCCAGTTTCAAACAGAATGGGCTGGGTTCTCATTCCAGTTCAAAACACAAAAACTAAAGCCTCCATTCCCCAGCTACAAGAAATAACCTCTGCAGCACACGTTTGCCTTACTCATCTATCCATTGCAAAAATCCCTGTCATACCTTCAGACCACACACTGCTTTTGAGAATTAAGTTGCCTTCAAGGACAGATGTTTGTCTACAGCCAGGTGTAGGATTGTAACTATTTTTCTGTTGCTTTTGACCTCACATGGATAACAAAGATAAAAATTTGCATTCAGATGTGTTCGCATGTCTGCTGCAAAATCTGGCCTGAAAATCCAGTCTTTGCTTGAAGTGAAAAAACATTTTGTGAATATTTTGTATCTATTTATAATATCACATTATAATATATTATAATAACATATAATATATATTAATATATTATAATAACATTTATAATGTTTATTAAGGAAGTAATAACCAGAATGGCACACTGCACTTGCAGTCATACTGCACTTATCTAAAAAATAAATACAGAGAAGTGTTAGAGGCTGATATTTGAATAACTTTCCTTCCTCAAACTACACAAATGAAGTAGCCTCCAGAATTAGTTATAAGGTGATTTGTTGGAGAACAGTTTGTTAAAGGAAATGAAACTTCTGTTTTACTGTAATTCTTCAATACTGTAATACTGGTTTCTGTCTCTCTCAGGTTGTGAAAATGAGGAGCAATTTGGAAAGATTTCAGGTTACAAAGCTCTGCCCATTCCAAGAAAAGATTCGGAGACAATATTTAAGCACAAATGTAAGGATAAAGTACTGTTTAATTATGGGGGTGCATATTAATAATTGCAGTCTTAACTATGGGAGGATGATAGCTTTGTTACTTCTAATCCTAAGGCATTTTAATTTTTTTTGTTGACCAGGAAATGGGCAGAGGGAAATTGGGTACACAGTTAAGCAGTCATCTCTCCCTGTCCAGTTGGCTGAGTGATGCCAGCAACTGACAAGAACTTTAACTTGAAATTATCAGAGTGATAATTTCTGACAACAATAATCTTCTGACAGAACAGAAAGGGGAAGTCACGTTTCATTTTTCACTTCCACTATGAAGTAGAACTTCTCTCCCCCCATGTCAGATCTGAAGTGGTCACAGACTAAACACCAGAACAGACAGAACAATCAGGTGTCACTTCCCCCTGACCTTTCAGCTCAGCAGCTCTCTGCACTGCTCCCTCTATGGATATTTTGCCACACAGCCTCAAGGTCCTTTCTCTGATTTTAGCAAGACTACTCGTAGTGAATAAAAGCAAGAATCCACCTGAAAGGGAGGGGAGGGGATCTGCTTTCCAGCAGCTGGGACAATGTTTTCTCCCTTTTCCTGTTTCAGTTGATAAGTCATATAGAAGAGATGCTGCAGACAGCCTACAATAAGTTCCACACGTGGCAGTCCCGGCGCATGCTGAAGAAGACGTGAGGGCACATCCTGTACAGGTCTGAGAGCAAAGCCTGCAATAGGGTAGGACTACAGCCTAGGTATGTGCAGATCTTAGAGATGTTGCAGGAAGACCTGCAAGCTGTGGACTTCTGGAAATGATGCTAACTGAACTTGCACATTTTTGAAAAAGAACTGAGATTAAACTTGAAAACTGGGGAGAAAAACAAGGAAGAACCAAAACGGAAGAGCTGAGGCGCAAATATATTTAAAAGACACTGTTTACTGCAGTTACTCAGGAACTGCTTTTGATTTGCATAAAGAGCTGCTTTCAGAAATAAAAAATTTAAAGAGGGTGTATTAATAAAATTTGTTTTTCTGTCTAATTTTTTTAAAGTGTATGGCACAGGGTAGATCTCAAAAGTTTTTCTTCACTGGATTCTGACATTTTCTTGAATTCTGTTTGTACTTTCTGCAACAGTTTAACAATGATGTTTTAAAACATAGCTGAGACTGTTTTTGCTTCAAACATCTGGGAGAGTGTAGCTGTCAGAAGACAAGCTCCTGCCATATGTTTCCCCACCAATTGGAAGCAAGAGGCATTGCACTGAAAGCTGTTCGTTGTTTGGGGTCCCTAAAGGTACACAGGGGCAAACTTTTGCCTGAAGTCTTCGATTTTTACGCAAAAATTTTTCAGCCATCAGTTTTGCATGTTTCCTTTTGAGTGCAAGTGTGTGCTACTGCAATCTTTTTTTTTTTTTATGGTGGCATTTGTTCTGAGGAGAGAATGCATTTTTAAAAATGAAGTTAAATAAAGTTTCTTACAAAAGAAGTCATTTATTTTCAATTCTTAGGCATTTTTTATTTCTTCTCCTAAATCTGTTTTCTTCACCCTTCCCCTTTGACTATTATGCTGTTTTTGGCGAATTGATAATCATAGCAAAGAGAAAAATGTGTTATTTACACAGTGTCCATAGGTATTGGGAATCTGTGCCATACTTTGTTCTAAATAGAATCAGTTCACAGTTTCAGACCAACTTGTCTTGTATTAAATGTGATTTAAATGCAAAGTAACCCCCTTTTCTAGAATATATGCAGTTTAATGACAACATTGTATTTTTTTGTCACTTTGACTGGACAAAAGCCCAGTATGGGCTACTGAATTTTTTTTACTTCAGATTAAATGTGACTGTTAAAGATGTATCTACTACAAAGACAAATCAGACTGACAATATGTATTCAAAGCAAGCACAGAAGTGTTCAGTACAGCAGATGAAATTCCCCAAACCTGCATGACGGCTTAATACTACATTTTGGTATGATGCTAAAACATGGTAGTATGATGCTGGGTGGACAATTTTTGAAAATTCCTATGGCAGAAAAGGTGTATTGGTTTTGCCAAGTGGGTGCTTGTTCTGTGCTGCTGCTCTGTTTATGCAAGAAGGGTTTTTTCTTTACCTGGTGCATGGAAGTCAGTGGCTTCTTTTGACCCTTTTCTTTCAGATTTTTCTATTATGCTAAGATATTTTGGTAAAAGCTGAGTTTCAGTTAAGCATCTCTGTCTGCACTGAAGTCCTGTTCAGAAATGTGTGCATATTGTTCAGCCCTGTTCCCTGTCTGCTGCTGCAGATCCGTGCATGATCCCTGCTCTGCGCCGTCCGTGTGGTTCTGCTACGAGAAATGACTGGGCTCAACCAGAGATGCCCACTGGTCTTGACAGGGTGAAAAATGTCACTGGGAATAAACAGATGTACTACAGCTTTTGGGGGATGAGGTGCACATCTTGTCAAGAGTTCTCTCTTGTGAGAACTAAACTGTTTCTCTAAAATTTAGGCTTAGAGCGTGGCTTCATGAAGCCAAATCCCCTTGTAAGTGCAGGCAGCTCACAGGAAAAAAAGGGTAGTTTTGTTCTCCCCCAACCCAAAGCATTTGGTCTAGCAATTTTGGGGCCAAATTCCAACTGTTCCTTGAAAGCTAACATGCCTTTCATCATATCAGAGGGCTAGGGTCAAGGAAACAGGTCTGATTTACATTCTAACTGTGCCTGAAGCTATGAACAATGCATTCAAGATTTAGGCTGCACTGAGACTTCATTTTAAAAAATCCTAGGAGAGTTTTGAATATGGAACAAATTCACCTTTAATTGGAATGTATTTAGTGTTCCTGGAAAGACTGGGTAAAATGGTTAACATGGTGAAAAAGTGTCAGTGCATCACAAGAACATTTTACAGCTCCAAGGACTGATGTTCATAACCATTTTGGGGATGGTATTGCAATAGCTTTAAGTTATTATAATGATATCAGGCTATCAAAATGTACCTTAATGACCAGAACTAGGGGGAGGACTATGACACTAAATTCAACAGTTTTGCCTAGAGACTGTACAGGCAAGGCTGCTATGCACTTCATATTGCTTTTTCAGGTATTGTGGCAATAAGGCACAGGCCCCTCCTCAAGTAAAGGGAGGTAAACTAAATATTCTTTCTACATTGTGTTCCCTTTTTCTGTAGCATGGTCCAAAACACAGATTCATTCCTTAAGTTTTGAAACGGAGTCATCATGCATTATATTACTATTGGAATCTTTATACTGACTTGTATTTTTAATGAGATTCATAAAACTTGTATCATTGGCATTGATCTAAGATTTGTAGAATAAACCCTACTGAATTCTGAAGTGAAGTCTTCTCTAATGCTTAGGCTGTGTTTTCTGATTGAATTAAATCCCTAACAGTCTCTGTTGAGGTCTAAATTGAGAGAACTGTGTGTAACTCACTTAGCTGTCCCTTGGTGCTGATAGGTCAGCAGTAGAAGGGTTAGAGTGTAATTATTGTCAAATTGTTTCATTTTCAGGATTTGAAAACTTCCACTGCTGCACCGGGAATCTACACCATTGCTAGTGCTACTGTCCCTCTGTTCCCCATCAGACAAAAGCCACTTTAGGTCTCCAGGGATTAGTGCTCTGCTTGTTCTGTATATTGATGCAGCAGCTGTTGGTTTAGGAGAGCTGCACAGGAGCTTTGTCAGTCACTCTAACCCAAGGTTTGCTAGTAGTAGAGAAAGGACAGTGCAGATACCAGCCCATGCATTTCAGCAGATGAAGATATTTAGATGCACCACAACAAAGGCTGGGCTAATTCTCTCCCAAGAGCTCTCCCCAGTCAGGGACAGGAGGTGACAGCCTTCCACTGCAGCCACCCTACCCAGCTTCTTACCTGCTCACAGGGTAGCTGTCAAGACTATCATCTGCAGATTCCTAACGTGGCAAAGACCTAAAGATCTCACCAGGGCCCTGTTGTGCCTTCCCCGATGGATGAGTTTCTCCACCACTCTCTGCTTAAAATTTTTTTTTAGAGCTACAACTATTTTCCTTACTTACGCCCTAAGTACATCCTTACAACTTCTAGGAGGTGGTGTCAGCTAGAAAACTTTCCTTATCCCTGCCCAAACTCATATGGAAAAGCTGTTTTCTCCAGAAGGTCACTTGTACAAGCAGAGAAGGTAACAAGAAAGCTTAAGACCCAGTTTTCCATTATCCATCCTGTTTCGCTTTCTCCAGGGA
Source organism: Polioptila caerulea (assembly GCA_013397295.1). NCBI lineage: Eukaryota > Metazoa > Chordata > Aves > Passeriformes > Certhiidae > Polioptila > Polioptila caerulea. The sequence goes on along the minus strand of VYXF01005255.1, from coordinate 343,864 downwards.
AGAGCCTGCCCAGGCATCCCTGTGGCTTTGGAGCCTTTGTGTTGCGAGAGTTTCAGTGTGAGCCATGGTATTCTGAACTTGGTTCTGTGTTCTCTCTTGCCCTGCAGCAAGAACTGGGGCTCGATCCGAATGGGACAAAGCAACTTTTTGAATAGCAATCAGACATCACTGGTGATCTAACACTGATCCTCAGTAAACCCAGTGGCAGATGTGTTCCTACAGCAGAGCTCAGAAGCCTGGGGAACCATAAAATTACCTAACCCAATCTCCCACATATTTTTCAGGATACTGCATTTCCTCTCAGCTCTCTGAGCACATAATCCCCCCAAAAGATAGCCAAGCCCATGTCTGTCTGCTGACAGCAAGGGAGTTTGGTAACATCCTAGGTGGAAGGTGCTCTGTGGGGGCTCTTTTGGGGTGGGAGGGACCAGACCCAGAGGTGCAAGATGCAGCCAGCAAAGCTGACCTGGCTGAAGGAGCCAGAGGCCACAGAGCAGAGCCCAGCTTTCCCCTGGGCACTCCTGTGCCCAGCCCTGGGCAGTGAGCACCCCACAGCCCCCTGGTACCCTCAGGGAGGGAGCTCTGTACACTGGCATCCCTCCCCACAGGGCACACCGTGCCAGTTCTCCTCTGTGCTGCTCTCCAGGCAGCTTTGGGCTCACAGCCAGGTGGCAGAGTGCCACCACAGTGATGGGAAAAGTGCCTTCAGGAATGCAGCCCAGGCTGGGGCTCCTTGCTGGCACTTGCCAGCCACAAGCTCTCAGCTTTTGATTTTCCCCCCACAAACATTTCCAACCCCTCCAAAACCTGACAGCCCTCTGGTCTTCCTCTCCCCATCAAAGTCCAGCTACCCTTCATTGTGGAAAAGCCAAACTGCTGCAGTAGTTCCGGTGTCAGCATATCCCCCAAGAAAAAAATGTCCTGGACTTAGACCCTGTGCTCCCTGCATGCTAAGATCCTGTTGCTTTATTATCTCACTCACAGCCCTCACAAACCATAAGGTAAATCTGAATCTGCTGAAGGCAGCTTCCCCTCCAATACCCATAAACCTGCACACAGTTTTGTTCTCTAGAGCATCAGCTTCCACACAGCCCCACTCCATCCCCTTCCATTCTGAGTCCATTCACAGGCACATCCTGACAAACCATCACTTTATTAGAATTCCTGCACCCAGCAGAAGCAGCCCCGAGCACTGCTGACATCCCCACCTCCCTGCACCACCCTCCTCAAGCGAGCCCCTGCCCTGTGTGCTCACCCACAGGAATGCCCATCACCTCTTTGGCACAATGCTGTCTCCACCACACTTGGACACCGTGGCCGAGCACCTCATAGCCCGGGAACCCCAGATCCCATCAGTGTAACCTCCCCAGGATTTGACTGCCAGCACAATCTGTGGGCACCCATAGCCATGCACTTCATCCCCTAAACCCTGAGTCCTGTCTGCAGCATCTCAACAGGACCCCAGCTCCCAAGAGTTCCAGAGAAAAGAGGGAAGCATTGGAGCATACCCAAGCTAAAGCTTCTGTTAAAAAGACAAGACTCAAAAACTTTGGGAATTGGCCAGAGGTGACCAGACTTTCTGGGGCAGGGGCTGCCTTTCTCCAGGTACTGCACAGGGAGTGTTGGCCTCAGGTGGGACTTCCAGCCTGTTACAGGAACCACAGCAGCGTGCTGGCTTCCTCCCTGACCTCACCTGCAGCTGCTGGGCTGATCCAGATAACACAGCATTGATAGGAACTTTATTTGACACACCACGTCATGATGGGAAGTGACAACCCAAATGCCACTTCCCTGTACGCGCTCCCCCCATTCCTACCTTTGCCCAGCTGCAGATAGCGTGTTAAGGAAACAAATGCTGGGTTGTAAAGCCACGTGGTCCCTAAGTGACAATCCCTGAGGCTGGGCACGGCTCCCCTTCACTTCCTGCCACGAGCTGATCACGAAGGGAAACAGCAGCAACAGCGAGGGACTCGGAGCAGCGCTGGCATCAGCCTGGCTGGCTCTGCCCGGTGTGACCCAGCGGGACAAAGATTGCTGGGCCAGAGGCAGGCAGCAGCTATCTCTGCTGGTCAGCACCAACCACCCTGCTCTGCAAAACCAGGGCACAGGAGGCACACCACTGTGCAAAATGCTCCACAGCAGCGTGGCACGGGGCTCTCTGTACAGAGACGTTATGGCACCAAACCCAGAATGTTTCCTTTTGCCCTGCGGCCCTGCAGAGCTCCGGAAATTGCACCCTCACAGCCCTTCTGCCTTCCTCACCCTTCAGGCAAAGCTCCCAAACTGGCTTGTGCTGTTTTACAGCAGCAGTGGAATGTTTCTTGAGGGGCCTCAGTCTCGGACAGGGATCCTGGGTGCTGCAGCCATGGAACAGCCTTTCTCCATGGCTTGCCACTCCCTTAGGCACAGCTCCCCGCCTTGCCTTAACAAAAGCAAACACATACAACAGTCCAAAGACAAACATGGGCTACAATTCGATTTTGTGATCACCATTCTCAGGTGATAACCCCTTATTTACACTGAGCAAGCACCAACACTCCACCACGGTAAACCAGAACCAGTGTCAGAGCTGTGATCCAGTCCTTGAGTGAGGCCCTATTCAGCTAGAACATTCAGGATCTCTAACCAGGGATTCAAGATGCATTTTTCCCCAGGGAGGCAGGAAATCCCTCCTCATCATACTCACTCCCAGGAAGCCCTTCATGCCACAATTTCTAGACTTCACATCACAAGACAGACAACCCTTTTAGTTCTAGAAAAGGGGATGATCCCAAATCTCAGCCAGGCCCAGGCATTCCCATCTGGAAAGCAGAGACTGCCAGCAGTTTCATTGGGGCTGATCTCTCTCTCATGAGAGGAGACTGATGAGAGCAGCTTTGAACCTTATTCCCCAGCCATACCACGTCAGGCTGACTCTGTGCCACACACCTTCATACCAGAGCACATGAGGGGGCAGAAAACAAACCAGCCCCCCAAAAAGCAGTGTCCATTCCCTTACCAGCCCCAAATTCAGTGATGCTAGCCACTGCCAGCCCCTGCTCAGATAAGTATCATGACAGACACCTAGGTAGGGACATCTCATTTTTGGGGAAATGGCTGCTTTGTATCCCCTCTGCTCCCACAGCAGCAACTGCCTCATGTGGGGCTGGGCTGGGAACGAGGCCTCAGGGATTCCAGCTCTGTAGGAACCATGATGCCCTGGCAGCATGGCTGGCAGAGTCTGGCCTTGATCCACCCCTGTTTAGTGTGAGCAGCCTGGTTTCTGAGGCCACAGACATGCTCTGAACCCCTCCCTGAGAGCTCCCTGTCATGCCCAAGCTGGATGAGAGCTGGGACAAAGCACAGCAAATCCCCAGACTCAGTATCTGGAGACACAGAAGAAAGAGGGAGTTTCTCCCTGTGATGCCTTAAGTTTTTGCTTTTGTATTTTTTACATTCTGTGCTGTTTTAGTGAGTCAGTGTTTTGGGTTTCATATTAAGAGCTACTAAGCTCTCTTCACAGAGTAGATAGACAAAACAACTCCTTCTCTAGCTCAATACCAAGGACAACTTTCAGGCCCAAGAATGAAAATAGTGGTGAAGTGAGAAGAAAAACAAGGAGGATGGAGCTTCATAAACTGAAGTTGTGGTTGTGGATTCTAATATGCTGATGGACCAGAACTTACAAAAGTGTGGGACCTTGTGATCGGGCGTCCATTTTGGGGCATCTTGGGTGTGGTCCAGCATGACTCTTGTGCAGCCCAGGTGTACCCATTGAGGCCTTTTATTAAATACCTACTTTATCCTCTTGCCCTGTCGAGTCTCTGTTCCAGGCCAGCCTCCTGAGACTGAAACAGGGGTGCCCTGTGTCCATGGGGGTCAGTGACTGTTCCAGTCCCCTTGGAGACCAGCCAGAAGAAATCCCTCAGTGTGGAGAGCTACTCCTGGGGAAGTTACACCACATCACAGCATCCTCGTGCAAATCAGCCCCTCTGCCCTGCAGCTGTTTGCTGTACCCACACAGAGAATGCCACAGGGCTGTGAGGCTCTGTCCTACAGTCAGAAATAGTGGATTGTGGATTCCTAGGGAGACAGCAGGGAGGCTGTCATGGCACACAGTCAGTCCCTGCCTGGGTGCAGCCAGAGCTGTCACAGACCTCACAAACACAGCGCTCACCCCTGGGTGGGCACTGGGACACAGCACAGCACCTTCTGCAGCCTCTTATCGCTTGGGACTTGGCCCCATACAGGGTGGCTCGGTGCCCTCCTCCAGGCACAGCTGGCACCAGGCAGCCAGAACCAGGTCCCTGCCAGCAGGTGTGAGTGCTCTGCCTTGTCCCTTTGCCCAGAGACCTTTGTCCGCAGAAGGGTGCAACGTGTCAGTGACAGCAGCAGCACACCCGACAGTGCCCAGGAGATCCTCGCTGGGAGAAGGATCAGACAGGGAAGCGGCACTTCACAATCCAGGGGCTGATTTCCTGCCAGCTTGGTTCAGCCCACAGTCAAACTGCATCTCCTGGGAATGGAGGAGTATCACGATTCATGTTTGGAACTACTCAATGCTTTTTCCACCACAGGAAAATCCAGAGAGAAAAAAGCTCAGAAAGACGAGCAGAAAGCAGTTTTGTTTCTGCCCTAGTCAGACTCCTATTTAATCCTGCAAGGCACAGCACAGCCTGCCCAGAACTCCTCCGTTCGAGTGCTGACAGTCTGTTCCCTGCAAGAACGCCTCTCCCTTGCAGCCCTGACTCAGAGCCGCCGCTTCCCTTGGTGCAGCACAGCTCCATTTCCTGGCGATGCCCGGTGCCAGCAGGAGCCGCGGCCACACGGGCGCCAGGCTGCAGCCAGCCTGCGAGGGATGCACCCCTCCTGCTCCGGCACCTGCCCCAGCTCGGTACATTATTCCAGCATTACTGCCCCCCAAACATCACCCGCACCCCCTTTGAAGAGATAAATATCGAGCTCTCCACAATCAGAGCCTGCTGCTATAATTAGACGCCCCTACAGCACCCATCGCTGGGTTACACAACACAGCTCGGAGCTCCGGGCACCGGGTGAAGCTGCATTTGCATTTTATTCACATCACAGACAAACTCTTAAAGCAAAACCTCGTGGTTACTGATCTTTGCTTCAAATGACGAGGCAGTCTGAGAGCACGCAAACAGATTTATTTCCCTGGTCTGAAACTAAACCAGAGATGAACTCCAGTCACCAGCGGGTGTCAGTCCGCAGGACGAGACTGGAGTTTGCCAGAAGTAAAACCTCCAGCACACAGAGGATGTCAGATCCTTACTATCAGCTGTTTGCTCAATATCCAATCCCCTTTATGGCCCACAGGTAACAACAATGCAGATACAGGGTCCATGCAAATCCCACTGCCAAGGCGCTAATGCTAGACCAAGGAATCGTTCTGATCCATTTAAAGGTAAATCTCAAAAGTCAGGCTCCAAACTCCAAGGCTTCACAGCTCTATCACATTTCTGTTGTCTCTTCCTCACAGCAGCAGGGCAAGTTCCTGCCCAAACTTTTTCCACCAGCTGCACCAGGAAGCACTGCACTAGCTGCACTAACTCACACTGATAAACTACACACACAGTTCATGCTGCTCACTTTCAGCTGACACACGGTGGTAGCTCTGTCACTTTTAAAGGGCTGGGTTAGCGTGTGCCTTGCAGGAGCACCACAGATCCTGGTGCAGTGTGAGCCATATGGCATCTCCAGAGAGCAGCGCCGTGAGCCACAGCCCCAGGCTCTGTCTGCAGCTTCCACACCTACCTGGTACCATTTATGAGCGAGTATTTGTGCATCTAACTCCCACTGGATGCAGCAAGATTAAAATTCTTACTGGAGCTTTAGAAATCCAGCCCTGGGCCATCCCTGCTGACACTGCTTGGTGGGAGGGTGAGGGCAGCACAGGGCCCAAACCTTGGCAGCTGCTCACCCAGCCTGAACAGCTGTTTTGGAATCTGCATCTGCCAAACAACAGCATGAGGGAAAAAAACCAAACTGATCAGGGACAACATTTAGGGTTTGTCATTTCCCAAGGTTACCATCAGCTGTTAAGAACATTTGCATAATCAAAAAGTCAGTAGTAGTGGTCAAAGACAGTCCTTCAGCTGACCCCAGTCAGCATCAAACTTTCTAAAGACCATTACCTAATTCAACCTGAAAGAACATTCTCCCCAACCCAAGTTTCCTGCATCATCTGCAAGATGTGATCTAAATAATTCAAAACTTCACTGGATCTAGGTCACAGCAGAGGTTTGTTTTCCAGCAAGATGCCCCAGAGGAATTGGCTATTTTGTTTAAATTATTCCTGACTTCCAACACCATATATAAGGACACCTAGAAGCAGACTAAGTGGATGAGGAGAAGAAAGGATACTGACAAGGGCTAACTTCAGCTCAAAGCTGGGCTCTTCTCACTCACAGGGAAGATAAAACCATGAATTGCATCAGAGTCGTGTCTGTGGCTGCTGAGGGTCCACAGGTTAATCACAAGAGATATGCAAAAATTCTCAGGTCAAACAAGCTTCTCTTCTATCTGCAAGGATCCACACACACATCTCCAAGGGTCTCCAAGTGACAGTGGTTGAAAACCCATCTAGGGAGAAGAGAAACCAATTTCAGGTCTTCCCGAGGATGAATCCATGGAATGACTTCTCTTGGTTGACCATGGAAGGAGCCCTGGTGGAAGTGCCACAGCTACATGGACAAAAAGCATCTCCCAGGCCAGCCCTCGGGCTCTTTTTAGGTGCAGACAGTTTACAGAAGAATTGCAAAGGCAAATCTTTAACCCTGAAGTATTTTTTCCATCTTTGGAAACACAACGTCAAGAAGTCCAGAGTCCAGTGGCTGGCCTTAGTTTTGGGTATGTTGTTTTTTTCCTCCCCATTATTTGCATGTAATAACAGCAAGTTACATAAAGTCAGGAAACGGGACCAGCACAAAGTTCAAACTAATTTTCATATCAAAGGCCTTGTGCAACCATTTTTACAGCAGGCCTTTATTGACATTTTTAGTCCAGTTACAAGGTTGAGGTTACAGGCGTTTTCAGGAAACTTATCAATACTTCCTGGGAAACACATTTTGGGTTTTTGTATTTCTTTGTCAGAAGGAGATAGCAGTGATTATACTCATTTCAGAGAAACTGGATGTTATATCCTCCCACAAAAGGACAGAAATCAAAGGTAAAGAAACTTGTTTCCACTTGACACATAAAGAGTTCCTCAAATCTGCTTTATCACAGGTAAGCTACTTGCATTATAAGTACTAGAAATGCAAAAAACTATTTAATATATTGGCCAGTATTAAGCATCTACCAACTTCATCACACACTCACAAGCAAGATTTCATATGAAATAAAGAGCTTATCACTCTGCTCAAGGTTTCCAGACAGATTAAGTCAATCTGGGGACAATAAACTTCAGAGAAACTGTGCCACAGCTTAAAAAGGCTGTATTTAAAGGACATAGTGTCCAGACATGAAGTATTCAGTGTCCAAGAACCTGATCTCTGCAGAATACATGAAACTGCTTATAAGAACTGACATGTTAATATATGTTACATTTTAAAATCCAAGCATTTTATTCCACACTCTCCAAATTCCATGTCACATGTTCAGCAGAACAGCATGTAAATAATGGGAAATTTTAGATTAAAATAATTCTATTTTTATTAGCCAAGGAGCTTCAGCCCTATGGATCTTGTGAAGAACTCTGTGGATTAAATTCATCCCGTGCTATTTTATTAATGTTCCTAAAGATTGATATATAGTTTTTTTTAGTGCCCTGACTTTAATAGATGTTTTGCACCAGCATTTTCTGCAAAATCAGACCTTCAATGCATTAGAGTTTGAAGTGGTTAAAAACTTCACTGTTTGGGAACAGAAGTGACTATAGCCACAGCCCCTATCGAAATAATTATCAACAAGATAATGATTTCTTCATGTCTAAACTTCCTATTTCTTTCTCACCTAAAACCAGATCATACGAGCAGAGCTTTGAACTTTGGAGGGTTGATTTTTCTTTTTTAACCCTATTTCACAACCTCTACTAATTGCACACCTCTATTAAGCAATGACCTTGTGATTTGATTGCCGTGCACACCGTGAACTGTGGTGTTTGTAACACACAGCTCCCTGGGTCATGCAGCCACATCCACGGGCTCCAGCAGAGGTCAAACAATGGGGCCACTGTTTCAGCCCTGCCTCCTGGGTCAGGGCAGGCTTTTTCCTCTCTGCTTCCTTTCAGTGCCACCAGGGCTGAGCCACTGCTGCAGCTTCCCTTACTGCTCTGCTTTCTGGAGTCCTGGGACTTGGCTAAATAACAGTTCCTCACTTATAAAGAAGAAACTTGGAAACAAATTCAGGTTTTAGAAGACAGAAAGGCAATTAGAAGCACACCAGATGGTAAATTCTAATTTTTTTAAAGGAAGTTATGTAATCCTGGGAGCTTAGTGGGGGAGGCAGGGCAGAAAAGGAGATCCAGGTATGTACCTGTGCAACTGACGGCTTTTTACCTGAAAAATCCAAGAGGAGTAGAAAAAGCCTCCTGTCAGTCTGAAAACAATTTGTGAGACGTGCTCTTTGGATCACGCAGTAGTTTGCTCTTCAAGCCAGACAGAGCCTCCTGCGTGTCCGGGTGAGCCTGCAGCTGCCACGCTGCGACCATCCTCCTCCTCCTCCTGCCTGCAGCTCCCCAGAGCCCTGGGGATGCCAGCCCTCTGCTCCAGCAGCCCTCCCACCCCACAGGGGCTGCCAGGGCAGCTCCTGCCCTCTGCCCGTGCCACACAGAGCCGCTGGCGGCCGGGCAGCGCCTTCCCCCGCTCCGTGACACCGGCCGGCAGCGCGAGGCCTGGCTTATCCACAGAGCTGGGAAAAGGACTGCACAGAGGGTGCCCAAGCACAGCAAAGCCTCCAGAGCGGGTGGCTGCTCCTGCCAGCCCACGGCCATCATCAGTTCCAGACAGCCCAGCACGCGTTTCCAGCGGCACCGCGCCACGGGGGAGCTCCACACGGCTCAGAGGCACCTGCAAGGCCTGTCTGGCACAGCTCAGGGCTGCCATGCCTTCCTTTCCCCACAGCTCTCTGCTGCCAAGGAACCATCTCTGGAGGTTCATTTCCTGCCTGTCTTCATTCCTGCGGAGTCCGTGGCCACCCAGCCGGCGCTGCTCTGTGCTGGGGAACATGTGAAATCATGGGAGCGTGCTGCAGCTCCAGGATTTGCACCTGCCAATGTTTATGCTTTTGGAAAAATGCCTTAGAGCACTCACCTGGTTTTGAGCTACAGAAGTGTTTCTGATGCATGCTATGAACAAAGAAGGGTGCTAAAAACCTCTTATAATATTCCATGTCTCAAGGAAACAGTGCACCATGATCTAAGCAAAGAAGCCAGCACACAAAACTGCAGAAAAATCACACTATGAAAAGTCACTGTCCACAAGGAGACAGAGGAGTCCTGCAAGTTCATCCCAATAGAGAGACAGAGTGTCCACTGGGGTGTATTCCCATGGGGTTTCTCTCACAGGTTTTGGAGGACACAGCTTCCTTTTATCCTAAACTCCCAGCTACATGTTGCCCTCTTCCCTTCCCCATTGGCTGAGGTACTGGGAAGGCACAGCCTTCCCTAACCACTTACCACATATCCCCCCTTGAACCTGTCGTTTTCCCTCAAAGTTCAGAAACTCAGGCTTATGCAGACCCATTTATCTATTTCAAGAGTCTAACTGTCTTGGTTCTGGATGAAGGCTTCAAGTTGGTAGAGACATAAAAACCCATTTCAAAGACATAAACCCCCATATCCTCACCCATAGAACTATTTGTAAAGACATTAGCATACATGTTTTCCTGTCAAAACTGAATTAGGCAATGTTTGTGTGGCTTAGCACTTCCTGGCACAAGTGAAATGCAAGCATGGTCTGACACTCAGTTGATCCTGAGCCAGGATCAGAGGGTTACATATAAACCTGCTGAAGCTTTGTCATTTGGTCTAGAAAGGTTTGGTTTTGAGCTTTTGGATAAATTCACCTCAAGACATAGAATGCACACATAGACCTGCAGATCTACATCCTTCTCAATTATCTGCCACAGTCTCAAAATCACTCAAGTCACTGCACTTAATTCTCCCATCAAGGTTTACCTGGGTCTCCTAAGGTTAATCAGACCCAGACTTCAGAACAAGCAACTTTGCACATTTTTGGAACAGTTTCAGCTGCAAGCTTAGGGTTTTGACACTGGTCACAGAAGAGCTTTGGACCACAGTCTCCCAGTCAGGAGAGCAGAAAAGAGCATTTCTGAGGCACGAATCTGTATGAAGAACCACCCTAATCACAGCACACTCACAGCTAAACTCCAGGACTCCCAGACTTAGAGGAAACTTAGACCCACCAGGAGAGAGGTAAGCAGTGCCCTCTGTGTCTGAGCTGGCTCCCTGTTTCTCACAGCTGCATTTTACTTTGGTGGGTCCATCCGTGCTATTTTCTCGCGGCATGCAGCCATATGCCCGAGGGGATGAGCACAGCAAGAATTAAAGGCTGTGTGACAGCCCACAGCAAGGGCTGCCTCCCCAGGATTAACCACTGCACTTCAGGCTAATGGCAGCAGCCCGAGCTCCCCAGGAACATCAGCTACCCCCTCCCAGCTGCCATGGGCTGAGGGTGGGTGCCTGGGAAGGGAGCTCCTGGCCACAGAGCCCACCAGCTCCTCCCGGGTGAACTTAGGCAGACAGGCTCCCCTTCACTGTCCTCGGGCACACGGCCTGGGATGCGAGTGTGACAGGTCACAGAGACATGCCACAGCCTGCAGGCATCCTGCTGGGATCTTGGGGACCCTGACACAGTGAGCCTTTCATTTCTGAAGCATTCTCTACCCACTCCTGCTTCCTGCCTGCCCTTCTCCTCCGTTCCTTCCTCCATTTGTAGCCACACTGCGTTCTGCATGCTCCCCGAGAGAAATAGGGCAAACATAACCTGATTAACCAAGAGGATTTGGGCAGGAAGGGGCGGGGGAGGAGATTACCACGCAGAGAACCACAGAACCTTTCCCTCTCACATTAGCCCCTGCCTATTCAATAATTAACGTGTTCTGCAGTGACTCTGACTTTGGGATTTGCTATAAAAGCTTCTTGTAAACTCTGTCTCAGCATGCAGACATCAGACCAAACAGAACATTCGGTCTGACAAGCTGAAATTTCTTCCAAGCTCCAGGGTCAGTCAGAAGCTTAAAACCACTTGGATGTGAGCCTGTGGCTCCATTTTAAAACATAAGGATCCCCCTTGCTGCTGTTCACCCACTGGAGAGACTGAATCCAACCTTTATTTGGCCACTCTGTCTCTGAAACATGGTTTAGAAGTTAATGCAGGCTTTCTCCATTTCATGTACGACACAACCTCCAAGGCTGGCAGCACCCCATGAACATAGGAACACACTACACAGGCTCTGGCTTCCCTCCAAGCCTAATCTGATGTTCTATTTTCTTTCCATTCCTTCTTTCTGGCTTATCTGAAGGCATATAGATGTTTCAGGATGGAAATGTGAAGCTACCCACACGCAGAAAAGATGCCTTCCCTGACCTTCCAAGGAGCTATTTTTGGCTGCTCTTATATGCCTAAGAACACTTACAGGGGTCATGCACTGAACTTACTGCCCCTCAGTAACTTTTGCCTAGGAGATATGAAACATTGTAGAGATGATTTCTTAAAAAATTAATTCTCACCATAACCTAACACACTACTGACTCCAAATCTCCAGATGTTGTTTGCAAGGGAGCACATTTTTAAATGGGCTGCAAGCCTGAGATTATTACCCAAGGAATGTATGCTGGATATTACACCTAACATACATACAAACAGAATACTAAAGACATATCCTTAATCCAGAATTTTCCAAAAGTCATTGAGTACCCACAGCCTTTAACTGACTTCAGTTTTCAAGTCCAAATCTGGAGAAGAAGCGTCAAAAGGTTCAGATTGAAATAGATTTCTTTTCAAAATATGTATCCCCAAAGAGTCTCTGAGATTAAAAAATAAGGCACACTGGGTTAGCAGCAAACACATGCACAGAATGATATTCCATAAAGAAAGCAACAGTCCTAGCCCCATCTGTCAGAGCACCTCACATCCCAGCAGTCAGGAACCAGGCTCTGGTCTGTCCCATGTCTCCCAAATTCTAATGCTGACATTTTTCCAAACTGGCACTGCCCAGACTGCAAACACCTCAGTTCAGAGGCCAAGAGCAAAGGGATGGGTGAGCTCCACTGCCCCAGCAGCTGTCCAAAGGCTCCCCACGTGGCAGGGAGTTAATGCTGACCCAGGGGACTGTCCAGGCCTGTTGCCACTCCAGGCACTGTTTGCCCTCACACTGTGAGCAAAAGATAAAGCATGCAGGCATTTTTCCCCTTCTGACATCACAGCATCACACAAACACACAACCTATAGGATTTTAAAACAGAAATGCTGTACCACTAGCAAAAAGGATGTGGAGAGTGAATTGTTCAGGAGACCCAGCCTCCAGAAACACAGCTCTGTGCACACACACAGAGAACACATTACACTATCTCCCAGCATCTCACATTTTCATCACATGGCATCTTTCAAAGGGTTCCTGAACTGAGATACTGCCTCTTAAGGCCAGAACTGCATAAGGTTTAGGGATACAACTGATTTTGCATAGAGCCATGAGAAAAACAACACAGGGTTGGGGTGGCCAGTGAGAAATGCTTGTACCTTGCATTTAGCACCCAGGACTCAGCATGCTGCTCCTCTTATTACAGGGCCCAAGTCCGAGAAACACAAGGCTCTGTAAGTATCAGGATTTCCCCCACAGCAGCTACAAGTCATGCTTCCTTCCTTTGGTAATATTCTCCTCCTTTAGCAAGGCTCACCCCAGTTTGCAAAACAATGAGGTCGTGCCCTGCAAATGTTTGCTAAACATTTGTGCAATTCCATCCAAATACAGGAACAGAGGGAATACAAGTCAGAAACACCACATTTAGCATAGCACTGTGAAAACCATTCATTGGCAGTCCATAGGCAAGCAGCAACCTTTCATTTTCTATTTCAAACTTGAGCACAAATAAAAATCCCGAATTAATCGATGGAGATAAGGGTTGATATTTGTGCAATGTTCTTGGAAAACACAGCATGCCAAGCCAAGAACCATATTTGGCAATTATTCTGCTTTACCACTTTCACTCCCCTGGTTCATTCTGCCTCTTTAGCTGATTTCTGCTGTGTGCCTTTACAATGCCTGTGCTCCCACCAGAGATGTTCAGCTTGGTGCCTGCCTGAAGTGTATTAATGATCTCACTACAGCTGCATAATGAAGCTGGGTCAAAAGACAATTGCCTGGTAGCAACTGAGGCCGGACCTCTCTCTCCCCAGCTTCATTTTTCTTTGGAATCCTGCCATACTTCAGACCTTTGGTACTGAATCATGGTGCAATGTACTGCATTTGAATTAGGAAACAAAGGCACTTAAAATTAAAAAGGTTTGGAAGGAAATTAAGACTACAAAGCAACTCTTTCCTGGAAAAGAGGAAAAAAAAAAATCACTTGTCTTCCTTACAAGCCACACTTTGAATACACATATGACAACAGGGCTCTGCTGGCAGTACACAGGATACAAATGGCATTTAAAATTCTGCCTAGTAACCTCTCAGGACAGTACCTGCATATCACAGGCATGTCTTACATGCCAAGGGCTCTGTATCCACCAACAGAGCTGCCAACCACCACCACAAAACCAAATATTTAAAAGAATATCTTGTGCAGAAACAGTGAAGTTATTTTTCCCCTATGAGGGGGGCAGAAGAGTGGAGGTCTGCATCACAAGCCAAAATCACCCCTCAGGACTGCTGCCCTTGGGCTCAGCCAGCCCCGCTGCAGCTCTTTAGGGAGTCTCAGGGGTGGCCCAAGTGTGGGAAATGAAAGCACCTGGTTGCCTGCCTCCATTCTACTGCTGCATTTGTTGAACAGCAAGTTAAACTTCATCTTCCTCCTCCAAGGAAGGGAGAATCATTTATTACATAGTCATCTGTAGGTTCCTCCACCAAGTCTGTGTGTCTGTTATGTTGAGAAGGACTCTCAGCTTTCTGCAGTGCTATGGCCCAGCAATTCCTCATTCTGGCCTTCTTCCTCATAGGATGCCGACTTTCCAGCAGTGTAACTTGGAATTCTGATTCCCAGAAAGGAAAGTTTGTACACAGTGATTTCTGGTTGGGAGAGAATGCATAACCTGCTATCACACAGAGCACCAACCAGATACATAAGGTCTGAAATGCCAGAAAAGTGTCTCTGTCTAAAAGGGAGGCAGTACTGTGTGGTTAAGTGCATGACTTTTATCAGAGCATCCCGTTTCCTGCAGTTCCTAAGTAAATGAGTAAGATTCCATAGTTGCATCAAGGGAATGGGTTTGGCTTGGAATCTTGCCCGTTGACTCATGCTTTTATGAATAATTCATTTCCTTGGAGAAACAAGACAAAATCATGTGTTCTACTTAGTCCAGCTACCTAGTGTTGATTGAGGAAGGTATTGCAAGAAAAAATACAATTTTACCTAGCTTTATATTGAATACATGATCCACTGCAGCTGTACTTGCAAACATGGCCAACTTCTTAAGGGGGAAAGAAAAACTGGTGTAACTTGGCAGTTGTGGGTATTGAAAGATGTCAGCTAGAAAGCAGTTTGCCGTCAAAACCAGACAAATGACCAAAAAAAAAACATTGTGGAAGTCTGGGTGTTCCAGAAATTGACTGTTACTTACACACCTCTCCATATTTATTCCCCTCCTGCACTTCTAAAAACAGGCTGTAGAGACACAGACCCGTAAACACCGGGAAATGAGAATTGCATCAGCCAGCCCCTCCCCTTCCCCACAATGACGGTGCAAAGAAAAGGAGGGCGTGAGGCAGCAAAAGCTCGGGATCTCTGTAACACCAGCATCCTTAGATGTGCGTGGAAGCAGCCAAGGAGAGGGACCCAGAGGTATATGGATCACGGCTAATCAGCTTTGTGCAGAGATACTTGTTAGTGCAAGCCAAGATGAAACTCATCTTTCAGCTTTTAGTTTTCTTAGGAGATCAGTTCAAATGGTTTGATGTGGCTATACCAACCAAATTGGAGGAACACAAAATATGGATTTTTAAGGAGTATGAGCCAACTCCCTGTATCTTACTCTGGTAAGAATTTCAAAAGAATAATGCAAGAATTCTGGCTCTATTAACTTTTGGTGTCGAGTTCCACTTTGGAGCCTGGACCTCTCTGGTTCAGGAAAATACCATCCATCAATTTCATGCTGCTTTATAAAGCTGAAATGTTTCATAATTAACAAATCTCTGTAGGTCCACCATCAGGTTGGTAGATAAAAACACCTTCACGTTTTGCAAAGGAGAAATGAAGCCATTAAAGCTGGAGGGAATTGTTCAGGTCTCAGAATAAATCAAAGGGGAAGACAGGACTGGAACACGATGTAACTGTGCAGCGCCAGGCCCTTCCCTCACACACTGACACCGGGTGAAAGCAAAGCCCTTGATGATGTCAGAGCAAAGGCAGGACTGATCATGCATGGAATAGCCTCTAGGATTTTTAAGGGCAAATTAAACCTCAAGTCTCAGGTGGAGTGCAGAAATGCCACTGACCTTTCCAGGGCTGGTCAGCATCCCCAGTAGCTTTGGGTTACTGATTACCTCCCAGCTGAGCTGCAGGTCCCACAGCAAACCTGCAGCTCCTGGTTTGGTGTCCTTATTCACCCCTGCAGCACCATCAGATTTGACTCAGTCTGTCATGAGCCAGGACCTGAGCAAATGGAGAGAGCAGAAATTAAATGTCACCATGTAAAACCTCTTGTATACTAGCAAAATGGAGAGAAATTTACTAAGATTTTGTGTTTTACTGAAAACAGCAAAATGTACACATTGAACTCGCCTTGTATAACTGTCTCTGGACTTCATTTTTGTGACAATGGTCTTGTAGTTTAAAAGCAAACACGTTGTTTAATAAGAATGTGGCATTTGTTTCCATCTGTTATCACTCAGATCCTGATCAAATGCCACCCAAGGCCAGTGGAAAGGCTCTGCTTCTAACTCCTAGAATAAAAATATAAATATTTCTACATTCAGCAACTTCAATTGCCTTATTATTCTATGTTTAATCTGTGAAAACTCATATGAAAAGGAGGGCAAGCAGGCTGAGGAAGGGTCAAGCTTCCCTGGAGAGACACTGCCACATTTCTGGCATTCCCATCACTCTATCAACACCACCTCCTGCTACCACGATAAAAGGCAGCAGTGGAGAAAGAACAGGAAGAATAAAACTCCTTATGCAGACATGTGAGAAAAGCCAACCCATCCCTACAATCAATCACTTACAGGAAATCAAAACAGACCTGGCCTCCATCTTCCAAGTGCAAGAAAAATGCCTGTAATTTGCTCACCCCGTTGTGTTTGTGCTGTTCTGAGCTTTCTCTCATTGAAGCTCTCTGAGGCAGAAAATCAATGTCAATCATGCCAGATGCCTGCTTTCCTCCTGAGCATCTACTGCTGATGATAAGATCACAAAGGCCACATAAAAGGAAAAAATTGGCCATCACAGCTGCCTTCTCAGTTCTGTAACTGAGATAAATTAACAGGTGAATTAGCACTGCCATATTAAAAGCTGACTCGACTTTTTAATTAAAAAAGGGTTCTAATCTGCTTATCATCATCACTGAGGACACAGGGACCAGGATGATCTTTGAAACATCCCAGCTGGTTTTCTTTGGCCTGCTCTACTAAAAGTAGGTATCTGAATAGGCACCAGAGAGATAAGGACAACCTGCTGCCTTATAGAAAACAGTGATTCACTCTTGGTTCTGTTCTCAGTAACAAGCAACAGCAACACAAGTGAAGGCAAGTGAAGATGTTACTGGAACTTACACCCTGAAAAACATGTCCAATTTCATTTTGTCTGAACCACAGGCTAAGAAGAATCTTTCAATGCCAATAAGTGTTCTCTTAGGAGCTTTGGTCTCACTGTGAGTAGTAAAATATCACTTGCTTTATATTAGTTACCCATTTAAAATGCTTATTATTCTATTCAACCACTATTGTCATAGAAACTTCCTATCTTGCATTTAAACTCTTTAAAGGTAGAAGTTTTTATGGGCAAAAATATTTCTCTTTGGTCTTAATTCCTGTCAAATGTTCATTTTCTGTCCTGCCAGATGTCTGCAACTCAAACCTGGATTAGATGTTCAGTCCCATTCATATACAGCCACTGTAAATACAGATTCCTGGGATGCAGAACTAAACTTCCTAATCCATCCTTGAGGCTTCTGACAGAACAAGATTCTCAGTGAACCCAGAATAATGCAGAATGACAGAACTATGTTTCCTTTTCATCCTACATTCTTGTGGCTTTAGGCAAGCTCAGCATCTACCCACACTTCCCTTCCTTCTCTGGCATGGCACATCCCATCCAGCAGCAGCAAGGAACAAAACACATCCCATTGCAACCAATTTATTGGTGTATTTAACCTCCTTTGCTGGAAGTGCTGGTCTTTGTCATAAGCAGAACTTTGTATTTTTCTGTCTTGTTTCATGCAAATCTACGAAAATTCTACGTTTCAAGGCTTTTTAGATTTTTTTTTCTCTGATTTTTTTTGTTTCTTTTATTTTTCCAGTGGGCTGTCAAATAAATGATGAGGCTTTGGGTTACCATTGCTGTCAGATAACCCCAGCAGAAGGGAATTGTCACTGGGATGGTGTGTGACCAGGCATGCCACAGCAAGATAAGCACCTCAAAAGGGACTCAAGTGCATCCTAGGAGCTGAGGATAGAAATGGCCAAAAATCAGTTAGAGTCAGGATCCCAAAAGGCACTGAGTCAAAGACTGTAAAGGTACCAAAACTACCATGGCACAAAAGAAAAAAAAAAGAAAAAAAAAAGGAAGAAAAAAATGATTACTGTAAAAACAAGAATGAGAAAATAAAGGTAACCCAGCTACTCACACAAGATTAAATTGATACTTACCTGATTTTCAGTAAGGATGAACATGATAATCCATGGGGTAAAGACAGGATGCCTAAGAGAAGAGGGAGAAAGCAGAAATGGGTAAAAGATAACAAATGAACACAACTCACAGATGGCGAGCAAGACTCACCAAATCTGCTGTTTTTCAGCTGGAGGAGCCAGGCATTCTCAATTCCAGAACCTTGACATACACAAATCCAAAAGATTTAAAGTAAATTTGCCTTTTGGAAGGCATAACCACAGGACCAGAAAACAGCAAGTTCTGAGAAGTAAGCCATGGTGGAAGCAGTTTGGGTGCGTGATTTTGATGCCTGTGCAGTTCTCCAGAAAAACTTGCAAAGGAGAATCTAACTAAAAACATGATAGTCAATGAATAATAAAGGGATAAAAGGTAGCGTGGATTTACTAAAAGCCAGTTTTGTAGCATGACCCACAAAATAGTATCGCATAAAATTGAAACTTCAGGCGTTCAGGAAATAAATTTTTTAAAAATTGGGTCTGCTTTTTAGTTGGGAGTCCGAGCAAGAAATAAGTGAGTGGGAGAAGGATTTGGCTTTACTGCCCAACTGCAGGGTGACAGGAAACTCACAGCGTGGTGTGACTGAAACAGACCAGTGGGAGTGAAGTCATGGAATTTCCACTAACTTCGGGAAAACATCAGTGTTGTGTTTGAGGCATCGCTGTCTGACACTCCATGCGGCAGCCCCTCTCCGGAGAAAAAGCATTTTAAAAGCATTTAAACCGAGAAAGGCCCGGAGCACATACATCCCAATGACCAGGGAACCGCTTGTACGACCGGGCAGGGCTGAAAAGGTCTGGCTTATATAACGAATTGGAGATGCAAACACACGGAAAGGGGGAGTAAACAAAAACCCACAAACATCTATTGATTTAGATAGAAATTAGAAGCTGGTTTCCAGCCACTCGAGAAGAGGCCCCATCCTGAACTACCACCATAAACCCCTGAGGAGGAGCACAGGGCTGGCAGGCACTGCCCGGGCGGGAAACGAGGGCAGGAATGCCTTGAATTCCTCACAAACTCTCTGGAGCCGCAGAGCTCGCTTTCACTCATCCCGTCTAACAACAGCCACAACTCCCCAGCCCCGCCTCCGCTGCAAACGGCGCCGGCCGCTCGCCGCCCTTCACCCTC